>VXAC01003213.1:588847-616270 GCA_013399225.1 Rhipidura dahli | reverse complement strand
AAAGAAAAAAAAAAAAAAAAAAAGAAAAAAACAAACCAAACCAAACTCACAAGGTATCTGAAAATAAGCAAAGAAACCATTTAGGTCCGTGAGTGCCAAGATAACAGTTCTGAAAATGTTCATGGCCTTCCTTGGGAAGACAGCTTTGAAGCCTATAGCCTTTCATGCTTAGGAGACTGAAATGCTGTGCTAAAATAACAAAAGCTTTTCTTGGACTCTGACCTCAAAGGCTGGAGGAGTTCTCCAAGACATAGGGAAGGTGTGTTTTCACATAGCACTGAAGACTGGTGATTGACCCCCACAGTTAAAAAGCAACCAGAATGGCCCCAGAAAAATTGAGGGACATCAATAGACCAAGGATAATTGTGGTTGAGTCTACTGTGGTGTAGTTTTTATCACAGACACCTGCAGACATGCTTTTTGGTTTAGTCAAAATATCAAATTTTGGAGAAAACCTGGGGTATCTGCAGCTGATCAAAGAAACCAAGAAAGAAAATGTCCCTAGGAGAGGGATTCCTGGCCATTTACAGAGCAAGAGTCAGTGTCCCATGTACTCACTTCCAGGGACCTCCAAGGAAATGGCCTTAGTACATACTTAAAATTGAAAAGGCACAGAAGCATTTAATCAGCTTACTATCAGCTTTGATATTAAAAAGGAAGAGCTCCATTCCTAAGCCTTCAATATGGTCTTCCTTCCTTCCTTCCTTCCTTCCTTCCTTCCTTCCTTCCTTCCTTCCTTCCTTCCTTATCCATGCTTGAATTTGGGGGTGGGAGTGGGGCAGGGGGGGACTAAGAACATCAGCATTGTAGAATCACTTTTCAAACATTTCTTTCTATGGACCCACAGGAAGAATTGTCATGTATTCTACATCAACTGCTTCACAGAAAATAGCTGTGAAACCTGGTCAGTAGTGACTAAAAGCATTTAACATGGTCAGTGTCAGTTAAATATGAGAAACATTTTGGAGTACATGATTTGAACTACCAAAATCAAGTTGTACCCTTAAGTAGACACTTGGTTTAACAAACCAAAAATTATAGTGCTAGGCCCAGAGGAATATAATGGGTGATACTTCATTGCAGGATAGGGACTGCAGGGCTTGGATCTGAAATAACACCACATCCAACCAGTATAACAAACTACAGAATCAGAGATTTATATTAGGACATCCTGGGAAATGTCCATTAACAACAACTGCATTAACTACAATAACTGCATTCTAATTTTGGCATTCTAATTTCGTTCTTGTTTATATGCTAGGAAGAATTTTCAGGTCATGAAGAAGAAAGCATTGCTGATATAATTCAGCAGAGCATATGATCTGTTCATTTGCTGGAGGTTCTTGCCCACAGATACAATATCCTGGATCTATTGATGTATCAGCCTGCACAGTTCTCCCCCCATCTTCACCAGTTAGGACTAGACAATATTCTGTGACTCTCATCTTAATGATAGCATCAAAAAATTCAAAAAGCCTGGCAAATTATTGGTACCAGTGTTAACACCCAAGAGATTGACGTAGAAGCTCAATAGGAGAGCAAACCTGGTGTTGTATTAGCAGGAAAAGTCTGGTAATTGCAAGAATTTAATATCAAAGTCTTATCAACCTTGTCAGTCACCTGCTTTGTTCTCCCAGGAGGAATTAGAGTAAGGTGGCATAAGTCCAAGAACATACTACTTTTGAAACTTTGTCTGTCCTAGACAAGGAGAACTTGCCAGACTGTTCAGTTGAAGGTGTCTGCAGAACTGCACAAACATTCGACATGTCCTCAAGTGTGGTATAAGTAAAATGCACTAACCTATGCATTTTAGTTTTATTTTTCCTAATTACCTAGCTTTTGTGCACCTTTGTTGCTTTGCCACCTTACTTTCATGGGATTCTTCTGCTTAAATAGGCTAATAAAAATATAACAAAAGTTTTCAGTTTTGGTGGATAGAACATCAGGGAATTTTTTTCTACAGTCCATTGTGGAGTTTATGAACAGCTGGAGTTACTCCCTCGAGGTTACCCTCCCTGTCCATGAAATACAAAGTAGCATCACCCCCTTGGCACCAAAAAGACTTGGCCTAGTTCTTTAAACCTAGCCCTTTACCTGAACACTGTCTTTTTCCTTATGTACCCAAAATGTCCCCAGAAAAACCCCATACAACCTCAAACCCTAAGACTGCTCCCTTCCTGTGAGTTTTACCTAAGGTACAGTGTTCATATCAGTGCTATTTAAAATCTGCAAGGAAAACTTTGATAAGCCTTGGAGAAGCCACACTTGCCATTAGAAGGAGGATTATCCTGAAAAAAAAGCCACCAAAGACTGCTTCTAATTAATTCAGATGAGTTTAGAGGGAGTGCCCTTAACTGGCTGGCAAAAAGCATAAAAACCCAGAGGAAGATTGTGACACAGGGGTGCAAGTTAGGCATAGGCAAGTGAACAACAAAGATTTAGGACAGTTATTCAGGGCAGTTATTTAGGACAGATCAAGGTCTGAAACACAAGATAAGGAGATCTATCTGGGGAGGCTTACGGCAACCTCCTTTTCTGACTGTGCTGTGGTCCTTCTCTAAATTTTTAAAGGTGGCTGTGCTGCTCACTTGCTGAGCCAAGGCAATTGTTCATGCATATTCCTGACCTCTGGCAAATGTGAATTAATGTCTGATCGCATATTGAGGCAAAGCTCAGCTTATCTTTTACTAGCTGCAGGCTAACCCTGCACACAGACAATGGCAAGGGATCATCTGATGTTATTACCTTGTTCAGGAGATTGAAAGCTTCTGCTGAGGCACTTAAAGGCAATCTGACAAGTGTCAATAGTCATTAGTGACTACTTTTTCAGGGATAATGACCAGGTGAAGAAGTTGAATGTCACAGCAGTAAAGTCTCAAGTGAGCCACAGGTTTGAATAAATCACCAAAAAATGGATCCATGTTTGGATATACCACTGTTTGAAAGTGAGCTTTTTACAGGGAACTCATTTTAAGTACACAGATTTGAAGTATTCTGGTCTTTGAAAAAGGTTGTTGATTTTTCCATGTGGCTCTAAACCTCTCAAATAGTAGATCAACACAGTCTCCTCCTTTACCCTTGGCACTCACTCCAAGAAAAGGTAGAGGTTTTGAAAGTGTTTCCTAGGTGATTGCTTACTGAACTCTGTGAGTTCCAAGCAAGTCCAAGCTGATGTGGCATTGGCCCCACAGCTTTCTAACAAAAGGCTTTAGAACCTACATGATTAAACAGTGTCAGGCTGACCAGGCCCTGAAGATCTATTTAAATCAGGCCTGGTGAGACCATCAGCAAAGATCAGCTGAGTCCTTAGATGTACTATTACCTTCTCCTTCCTAGGAGAAGACATGGATGATTTCTCTCAGTGGGGTCAAATCCTGTCTGACTGATGTCCTGTGAATCTTGGACATTTTCTAAGCAAGGTTGAAGGATATTTTGCGTAAGGCTATCGTTGCAGAATAGTCCCTGCAAGCACTTACTCACATTGTTTCATTTGCTATGCTGGTTCTGCCTCAGGGAAGGTGTATATTTTTGTGGGACAGTTCTGGGATAAGAGGCATGAAGCTGTGTGGCAGGGCATATCGCCCCTTTCCCCACCACAGGTGGCCAGAGCAGATAGGAGAGATAACCCAGGCGGGCAAGGCAGGTATCATCTCCTGGAGCCAAAAGGTCTGCCAGCTTAACACATGTGGCAAGAGATTAAAAAAACCATAGGTGACCAGAAGGTCTGTTTTACACTATAAAAGTACTATGGATTATCAAGGAGGAAGAAGCCTTCTACCCACACACCCTGAAAGCCTGTGAGACTTCTTCCTGGAGCCTGGATGCAGGTTCTGTGGTTACTTTCCTGGGAACTGAGGAAAAGGAGTTCGATGTGTGCTCCATCAAGAATTAGATGGTAAGAAACATTGCATCCCAAGTTCTATAATTTCTTCACTAGCTGTAAAATTGATGGCACCTTTAACCCCGTGTGTAAGACCAGTTGTCTCTTTTTGTCTTATTCCTGTGTAGTAATAGTCTGTTTTAAGCCTTGTGTCTGTTAGTTTTGTGTCTATTAAATAAATAGTTCATTCTATAATAGACTGCATCAGCCATTATTAAAGACCTTGTGAATGAGAGTGGGTCTCGGGGTGCTGGCCACCTCAATAAAGCTACTGCCTGCCGCCAGAGGCCTGGGCAAAAGGCAGGGACTTATTTAAACCCATATCATACATTCATAACAGGCTGCTTTCCATTTGATACAGGAATACAGTTTCCCTGTGCCTTGCTCATCACTGGCTATTGCAATTGCCTTCTGATTGCTGCAGCATGATAGAGCAGCCCATTTAATTTACACTTACAAGGAGCTGGCCCTCCCCATACACCATCTGATGCTCAGAAAATAATCTTTTCTAACTTTACCTCTTTCCTTCCCAATATGCTCCATGCCCCTCAGCCATAGTCATGCACATGGTGGACCTGCTCTCCAGGTAGAAGATCTGCAGGGACCAGCTGAAAGCACGTAAATCAGCAAGCAAACATTATGTATGGAGTATAATTTCTACTAGAAGGAAACCTCTGGGTGTGGGTGTCTGTGTGTAGAGGAACACATCAGGATTGAACAACATCTTCTGCTCCATAAGTCTATGGAGGAAAAACCATCAGTTTTTCTTTCCCTATCAATCCCATTTTTTTGGTGGCAGCAATGAATCAATAGGGAAATGGATCCCTTGAACACTGACACTTTGCACAGTTTAGTAGCTTTCCTCTGGTCCTATTGCTGTTTCCTTCATCCAGCAAGCCCAACAGAGGTTTCAAATGCCTTCAGAAAAGCCCAGCTGCTGCTTCAAGTACATTCAGGATGTTTTCACCAAGCACAAGGTCTCTGGCAAGTGATTTATTTTTCTTTATGATCTGTTTTCAGCAAAATCTAATTATAGGCGCAGCCTTCACATCTATGAGACAATGGTTCGAGGGTGTGTAGCTGAGTTGACAGTAAGGCTTATGGAATTGCCCATTATAGAGGGATTTTTGAGGAGCACTGGAACTAGACACTTCTTCAGATTGCAACACTGTTGCTCTGTTCTGCACTGTCATCCCCTGCTGCACTTGAGGCAAGAAGGGTCATGTGCAAAATATGCCACTGTGTGACAATATATCTTAAAAATTGAAAAATTTCACTTTTGTTTCCTTGTAAGAGAATAATTTCAAATAATTTTGAAGAAGCATGAACTTATTACTGCAGTCCACTGGCCCCAGTATAATACTATCTCACTCATTTAAATTCTTTCCCAAAAGCATCTGAGTAAACAAGTATTCATCAGCTTTGTGTATTTCTTTTAGATCTGCAATAGTAAGTAATTTATGTGTGCTTAATTAAGACACCAATAATCTAAAGCAATTGATTTCTGTGAATTTCAGCTTTTCTCTAGACTTTATCACCAAAGACTGAGATTGACTGCATGCAGGCATGAAAGGGTGTAATCAGTCCCTTTACCTCAAGGACACCACACAGCAACAGCTCAAATAGTAACAGTCACACTGCATAAAACCATAAAGTAAAACAGAGCTTCACATATGACAACTGGAACATGACACAAGCAGCAAGAAATTATTTTTTCCAATTCCTAATTGGGCAGAATCTCATTCCACGAAAACAGTTCTATACATGTGTTGTGGGGCAAAGCTAATCTAAGGGCAAAACTGTGAGTCTTCTTTGTTTGGGGAATCCTTTAAACACATGAAAAAAAATTTAGGGGATTTACAGTGTTCTGAGATCATCCATGCTGTGGATATGGCTGCGGTAAAAGCTGATCCATCTTTCCATCAGAGGACCCCTCAGCTGCTGGGAGGTACAGCTGTGAGAATTGTGCTGAGTGATGTGGAGACTAAGGAGAGCTCCAAGGCTGATCCAAGCCACATTCTCTGGTGACAGAAGAAGGGACTGTGAAAAAAAGGCAGCAGCATCAGTTCTGCATCAGTGCATGACTCTCCAAAAGAGGATAGATGCCCATTAAAGGCAATTTAGGAATTTTCTGTAACAGGCAAGAAGATTTGTGCCTGTCTAAATTTGCAAGTAAAACATCAGAGTAAAGTTGGCAAGGGAAATGCATTCCCTACCTTAGCTATGTATTAATTAACCAGGCCTTTTACTTCAGGGAATAAAATATTGCCCTTTGCTGTTTACAGCACTTTCTGCTAACACACTCTCTTTATGTAACCTGAACCTGTTCACTAACCAAAGTTCTAAATTGACTGCTAATTTTGTGTTGGGTCAAATTAATTTTGAAACCAGATTAATTAAAGCAGATGAAGCTTTGTTTATCCATTATTCATGAAGCGCATTGGAACAGGAGAGAGTACATTAGCTTTATGTAGGATATTACTTTAATGAACTCTACTTTTTGACTCTTAATGCTCCTTTTGAGCAGGCATTTAGGTTTGTGTTGTTGGGTGGTTTTAGGCTCTTTTTCTTTGGTGGTCTTAGTGCAAACAGTGGAATTAGCTGATTTTCTGGTTCCAGAATCTACAGTTGACAATCTCCAGCAGTGACTGCTTCTTGCCGCAATTCTGCAGAGGGACAAAGGAGCGCATGTGCATTCTGAGCAAGGATCTGCTCATCCTCTCCTGATGCAGATGGAAACTGAAGAGAGGAGATGTTCGCTCAGCATCAGAGCCAGATAACCCACAGATAGTCAGAGGAGACTGCTGGATAATTAAAATAGAACAACCTTCCTAAGAGTATTTGAGTGTCCATGTGGATGATCCAGTGAAGAATCCCGTTCCTCACAGAGCAGTGATTTATAAAAGCTGAGGTGGACATGAGGGGGTGTGAAGCATGGACTAGGCAGCATTAAGGGAGCCATTACAGTGCTCTTTGCACAAATGGTGTATCCTAGCTGCAAGTGGTTTGGTTCTAGTAGCTCTGTCTAAAATGATGTATTGAGATCTTAGGTACTACTTGTCTCAGAAACTAATGGTGTTTCTGAGCAAGTGGAAGGCTGGAGTTCCTCAGAGCATGCAGAATAAAAGTAGAACTTTGCTCAAAAGCAGCAGTAACATCATATTTGTAAATAAAATTAGCCAAGCAAATATAAGTTAAACAAAGGAAAGGTTGTCTTCACAAAATGGATTGGACTAGATTAAACAAAATACCAAGATGCCAGTTAAAGAAGATGCAAAGGTATGTCTATGTACACAGATAAAAGGATAGTTTGCAAATATGGAAGATAAAATATTTAAAAGTGCTAAACCTCAAATCTTTTTCCTGCAAAACAACAAACTGACTGACAGAACTCATTGCCACAGGATATTAATGAGAACAGATGAAATTAATAAAGACAGAAGTGGTTACCCATATAACTTAGGAAAACACCTAGGTACCACAGTGAGAACACTGTAAAGGATCCAAAAATATATTTCAAGTTGTGAAACAACAACAAAAAATTCGGACAAAGCTTTCATAGAAATAGAAATACATTTTTCTTTTACATAGCTTGGCTGAAGATACGATATTGGCCACTGAAAAAAAACCCCAAAACAGTATAAGAAAACACACATAGACACATAGCAATCACTTGATCCTCTTAATTGTGGTATCCTAATATCTCATGATTTCCATGTATTTATCCTCACAATGCTCTTGTGATAGTGGGAAAATAATTTGTGTTTTAAAAATGAGGAACTGAGTGGAAAGAAACCAAGACTGTGACCCTCAGAATTATTTAAGCACCTAGTTACTCTGGTTTCACACAAAACTGCACTTATAAGGAACTGATCTTTATTCCCAAGCTCTATTTCCCTTTTCCATGCTTTGTAGCTCTTTTAAACAGTAGGTGGTCCAAATTGACATTTATAGCTATAATTTTTTATGTCTAACAACAAGAAAAGCATTTTTTATTTGCTTCTGAAGAGAAGGATGATTGCTAAGCAAAAGCACACCCAGCAAGGGGAATGTGAACTGGTTAGAGAGATCAAGGCAAGAAACCAGAATGACGATGTGAGACCTTATGTTCCCTTTTATTAGTACTGTATTTTCAGATAGCTGAAGTACTGTTATAACGTCACTACCGAAAGCACCAGAATCGGGAGAAGAGAGAGGAAAGAACAAAAGACTGTACTGAGTAGAGGGGATAAAACTTAGACTAAACCTACTAGATAGATTCATGGCTGTTGAAGACTAAACCTCATTTAATGGGACTGTATATCTGCTTTAGTTATCATTATGGTCAATGTCATCCAATAAACGTCTATTAAGTAGATGGGTACTGGAGAGTATACTTCCTGCTTATGAGCTGGTAATTAACACACCTTGAGCTAAGTGGGCTTGGAACCAGAAGGCTGAAATTTTATAGGGAATCATTTTCTTCACCTTTATGATTTTTAGCTCTGGATACAGTGAAACCAAGTTAAGTGGGGAACACTACAGTTTGTGTACAAAGATCTGATCACCTGCTGCTTCAGAAAAGTTCTGCTCACTCTCACACTGTTTCCAGATGCCAGTGCACAGGAGAAAAGATAGTCAAGTTAGTTTTATTTAGGAACTGCTTTGGCTTTCCCTCTGTACAATAATATTTTTCATCTGGTAGGACTGGACTAAAAGGTAGCAGCCCTCAGGTCACCCATCTGCCATGCTTGGGATCAAGGAGGTGATGGGACTGACGGCCACTGACTGCCCAAAGGGATTCTATTTTAAACAAGCTTTAAAACTAGCTGAAGGGAATTTACTTTGAAACAAGTCAACGCCACTAGAGGAGTTCAATAAAAGTCCATCAAAGCCTCAGCCTAGGAGGTCTACATTTCATCTATCTCATGGTTCCTTTTGGTCAGACCATCTTCTGTCACCTAAGGCTGAAGGTGAAACGTGGGGTGAAGTGTTGGCTCCTCTGTAGTATGGAGGACATTCACTGCCAATTTAATGGAGGAGTGAGTTAATTCTTTGTATCTGGCTGGGTGAATTGAAGTCAGGCAGTAGCCTGGCTGGTGTGGGAAGCATGTATGACCAGAATAAAAATAGAATTTTCAGTACAGTGGAAAGTAACTGCACTATCTCTATGTAAGTCGCAGCACTTTGATTGGCTGATGCTCATAAATAGTTAAATTTATAGGTTCCTCTTATGAAAGGAAATGAAATCTTGAAATTGGAGAAAGAAGACTAACAAACACTCTGTAAAGGAGATATGATGAAATAAAATGCAGTGGGAAAAAAAGTAAAAACTTTGGAAATGAAGTGAATGCAAAGACATGGATTGGGATGGAATGAGGTAAAGTAAAAAGGACTGGGCAAAATTATATTCATTGAAATCTCAAAATAAGAGAATGAAGTGAAACAAAGAAAGAGGCGAAGAAAATGATGAAATAAAACGTCATTAAAAAAATTCTGAAACAAAGTGAAAACAATAAAATGGCATGGGATGATATGAAGTGCAGGGAAGCAGACTAAACCTTGCCAAATTGATACTTGATTGATACTGCTCTCTGATTTTGAGATTTCCCTTCCTTTCATGAAAGCAAATTCTTCATTTCATGAAAGGAAATGAAATCTTGTGATTTCATTAAGTACCAGTTCGGCAAGGTTTGGTCCATTTCCCTGCACTTCATGTCATCCCATGCCATTTTATTAGTTTCACTTTGTTCAGAACTTTCTCATTTTTCTTTTTAGCATTGCATTTAATGACTTTCTTTGCCTGTCTCTTTGTTGCACTTTGTTCCCTGATTTTGAGATTTCAGTGAGTATCATTTTGGCAGGTTTCAGTCCATATAATTTAGAACACAGAACACCCCACTGCCCAAATATTGTTTCCTCCACACCTTTCTTCTTGGCATAATCCATGTGCTGGGTACCTAGGCAAGAAGCTGCTTTTACTGCTTCACTTTGGATTAAGCATACACTTTGGTTTAGGGTTAAGAAAACCACAAAGCCCAGAGGTCCAGACACACTGCAACTACAAAACGCACGCCAAGGGAAGAACGTCATGTCATCTCATTATATTTGATTACTTCAAATCACTTCATTTTGGAATATTCTTTTATTTCTTAAAATGAATTTCATTTTATTGTAAGTCTACCATAGTCTGACTGTTTCACTTTATTCTCTGATTTCAAGATTTCATTTCCTTTCATGAAAGGAAATGAAATATTAAGATTTCGATGAGGATCAATTGGTCAAGCTTCTGTTCATTTCACTGCACTTCATGTCATCCCATTCCATTTTATTGTTTTTGTTTTGCTTCAGAATTTTCTCTTTTTTTGTTTTACATTTTATTTCATGCTTCTTTCTCCCATCCATTTGTTTCACTTCACTCTCTGATTTCAGGAGTTCAGTGAGTATAATTTTGGGAAGTTTTGGTCCTTTACATTGACCCTCATTTCATCCAAATCCATTTAATTGTATTAATTCCCATTCAAATTTTTGGTTTTTTTAATTGCATTTGATTTCATCCTATCTTCTTTCCAGAGTGTTACGTGTAAAGGATATATGATAAAATAAAATGCGATTGAAAATAAAAAGAAAATTTGGAAAAGGAGTGACTAAAATGAAATGTACTGAGATGAAAAGAAGTGCAGTGAAAAGGACCAAAACTTGTGAAGATTATTCCCATTGAAATCCTGAAATCAGGGAAGAAAGGAAAACAAAAAGACAGGAGAAGAAATGGAAGAAATTAAATGCTAAAAAAAGTAAATTCTGAAAGGAAGTAAAAACAATAGAAGTGAATGGGACGATATGAAGTGCAGTGAAATGGACTGAAGCTTGCCCAATTGATCCTCACTGAAATCATAAGATTTCATTTCCTTTCATGAAAGGAAATGAAATCTTGAAATCAGAGAACAAAGTGTAACAAAGACTCTGGAAAGGAGATATGATCAAATAAAATGCAATTGAAAAAGAAAGAAAATTGGGAAGTTGAGGGAATACAAGGAAATGGATTGGGATGACATGAAGTGAAGTGAAAAGGACTGAAAGTTGCCAAAATTATACTCATTGACATTTTGAGGTCAGGAAATGGAATGAAGTGAAGGGACAGGGGAAGAAATGAATGAAATTAAATCCAATTAAAACAAAAATCTGAAACGAAGTGAAGACAATAAAATGGAATGGGTTGACATGAAGTGCATGACATGAAGGGAAATGGACCAAACATTTTCGGATTGATACTCACTGAAGCTGCAAGATTTCATTTCCTTTCATGACATGAAGAATTTCTGTGGCTTGTACTTCTGTGTGACTTCTTGTGTCTGACTGTGTCGGTCTGTGTCTGCCCGTATGTGCCTGTGTCTCCCTGTTGGAGTGCATGTGTTGACTGGTTCTAACGCTGTGTGTGGTTTTTTTGCCTTTCAGGTTTTTCAACTAATTTTTAAGTTTAGAAAAAAAAAAGCCTAGTTGGGGGAATTTCTTTTTCCCCCAGCAGGGCTTTTTTTCCCTCCCTCCCAGCTGGTGTGTGAGGTGATGTTCATCTCAAAGGTTTGGGTGCAGACTGCGCTGGGGCCAGGGTTTTGGCAGGCAGAAGGATTTTGAGACTCCTGGGAACTACATACCCGTGGAGTGTGGCGAATGTTCATCAGTGGCTTATGTACACAGTACCAAAAACCAGGCTGTGCAAAGCCAGCACAGGCACAGAGCAGGAATTAGGGGTAATAGGACGCAGTAGTAGTTAGGGGTACAGGGTAGAGTAGTTAGGGTCCAGATTAGGGTCCAGGGTCCAGGTTCCAGGTCCAGGATCCAGGGTCCAGACGTGGGGTCAAGTGTCAAGGGTCAGGAGACAAGGGTTAAAGGTCGGGAGTCAAGGGTCAAAGGTTAAAAGTCAAAGGTCAGGAGCCAATGGTCAAAAGTCGAAGATCATGGAGTGAGAGATCAGGAACTCAAAGGTCAAAACGTCAAATTTGGATCAAGGGTAATGGGATCAAAGGTCACTGGTCACTGGGGCCAGAGGTCAAAGGTCAAGGGTCACAGAGTGGAAGGTCAAAGGTCAGAAGTCATGGGTTGAAGGGTGTGTGGTCATGGAAGATCAAAAGGTGAAAGGCCGTGGGATCAAAGGTCAAAGTGATCAAAGATCAAGGGTCATGGGTCAACTGCCAGGGGGTCAAAGATCATGGAGTCAAAGGTCAGAGGTCAAAGGTTGCAGGTTTAAGGTCAAATGTTGTATGGTCCAAGGTCAAGATGTGAAATGTCAAGAAGTCAGAGGTCAAAAGGTCAGAGATCAAGTTCATGCACCAAAAGTCATGGGTTCAGGAGGTCAAAGGTTATGGTTTGAAAAGTCATGGGACCAAAGGTCAAAGGGTCACAGGTCAAAGACTGAAATTCAAGAGGTCAAACACTGGGGTATAGGGTCAACAGTCAGGGATCAGGGGTCCAGGGTCAAAGGCCATGGGTCGTGGATCAAAGGTCTGGGGTCAAGGTCTCGTGTCAAGAGTCAAGAACCAAAGTTTAAGGGTCAGTGGCCAAGGCTTAAGGGCACCACCCTCCTCACACCGCCACCCCTGATCCGCAGACTGCCCCCTCCACTCACACCACCCGCCGTGGCACAGATCCCCCCCTCACCCTGCCTCCAGCACCACTCCTAACCCCACCCTCAGCACCACCCCTAAAAACATCATTTTGGGGTTACAGGGTTAGGGTTAGAGAGTTAGTATAATAGGGTTAGTGGGTCAGGAGTCAAGGCTCATGGGCCAGGGGTGAAGAGCACCAACCACCTCACCCCCCTCCTCAGACTGCCCCCTCCCCTCACGCCACCCCACATGGGGCTGCCCCACATGCTGCCCCCAGTGGAACCCCTAACCACACCCTGGGCACTACCACCAGTGATATCTGTTTAGGGTTAGGGTTACAGTTAGCAGTTAGGGTTCTATCCCTGGATAATTTTCTTTCATGAAAGGAAATAAAACATTGAAATAGGAGGAAAAAGTCTAACACTCTGGAAAGGAGATATGTTCAAATCAAATGCAATTGAAAAAAAAAAAAAGAAAATTTGGAAATAGAGAGACTACAATGAAATGTACTGAGATAAATGAGGTACAGTGAAAAGGACCAAAAATTGTGAAAAGTTATTCCCATTGAAATCCTGAAATCAGGGAAGGAAGATAAAGAAAGAGGTAGGAGAAGAAACTGAAGAAATGAAATGCTAAAAAAAAGAAAAGAGAAAATTCTGAAACAAAGTGAAAACAATAAAATGGACTGGCATGACATGAAGTGCAGTGAAATGAATGGAAGCTTACCCAGTTGACCTTCATTGAATTCGCAAGATTTCATTTCCTTTCCTGAAAAGAAATTCTTCCTTTCAGGAAAGGAAATGAAATATTGAAATCAGAGAACAAAGTGTAGTAAACACTCTGGAAAAGAGATATGATCAAATAAAATGCAATTGACAAAAAAGGGGAATTTGGAAGTGGAGTGAATATTATGAAATGGATTGTTATGACATCAGATGCAGTGACAAGGACTGAAACTTTCCAAAATTATACTTACTGAAATCTCAAAATCATAAAACTAAGTGAAATAAAGTGACTGGAGAAGAAATTGAAAAACTGAAATGCAATTAAAAAAAAAATTCTGAAACAAAGTGGAAGCAATAAATTGGAGTGTGGCGACATGAAGTGCAGAAAATAGCTGGAACCTTTTTGAATTGATCCTCATTGAAATTGGAAGAATTAATTTCCTTTCTTGAAATGAATTAGGCTTCACATGTTTGCAAATTAATAAATAGCCATCCTTGTGTGGCTAAGCTGCATAGCAATCCTCCACTGCTGGAGACATTCCTCCACTGCTTTAATTGTTATTAGTTTGCACTATATGTTAAATAGGGGAATATTTTAATTTAATAGCTGTATGAGCTAAAGCTGAGTGAATAATTCATTGTGAATTATTTATTTAGTAAATTTATCCTCTTTTACTCTTCATTTTTTAAGGAACAATTTTATTATTTTCTCAAAGGAGGTGTTATTATTCAGATGTAGTTTCTAATCAGTTTATATGAATGTTTCTTGCTCTGCAGATCCCTTGGCTAGGCTATTTTTCACTAAATCAGTAAGCCACAGTGGGTGCAGAACACAAGGGATACAGGAGAGATTCCTTTAGGATCCAGGACAGGTGCGAGAAAGCCACTGACAAATGACATCTGTCTCATAAAGTGTCTGAGCACCCCAAAATATAAGTTGTTGTTATATTGTCATTTTTGCTAACATTATATTATTATTATTATTATTATTATTATTATTATTATTATTATTGTTGTTGTTGTTGTTGTTGTTGTTGTTGTTGTTATTAGGTTTGTGTTTGTTTTACTAGTTCACAGCTAAAGGAAAGCAGATTAGGAGAGCCAATACACAAAAGGGAATAATCCCCACCCTCCACATAACTGCATCAAACTGCCCTTTGTGCACCTCTCCTGGCCCTGCACCTTTGAGCTGAGCAGGTTATAGCTCTGCTTTTTACCCTCAGTTGGCTTCCCTTAAGCTGATTTGCAGCAGTGCTCAGATAATTTTGTTGCAGGCATTTGTGTCTTAGATCTGCACCTCGTGCCAGGTGTCTGCCTTGGGTATTTACACGTGTACATGAGATCCAAGGAAAGCAGAGCTAGTCAGTGAGTCTTGATAATTAATAAGCTTTGCAATCTCACAACATTTTGCATTTCTCCCTTGCTTTACCCCAGGTTTCACAGGGATTGCTCCTACTCCTCCTCCTGAGTTGTGCTCCACCTCAAGGGCTCTGGCTCAGAGCAGCATCTCTGTTCTTCACAAACCTGTTGGACAGCTCTGCACCTCTCTTCTTTCCAGTTACTGGGTGGTCATCAGCATAAAGCTGTTTGCTATCATCATGGGGGGATCAACTGTTTACTGAAGACCAAGTGAAAAAGCAAATAATTTGGGTAAGCTCTGCTGACTGTAGACTAGAGCTTTATTTAGTAAAATTTGTTTCATACAAATGGTATCCCAGGGTACTTATCAAAGTTAAATAATACATAATAGCAGAGGGAGAGAGAAATTAAGAGGCACAGGCATGGGAGCAGAGATGTTTTCAGATGAGATTTGAAAATACATGGAGAAGCGGTGAGGCAGAAAGAAACAACAGGAAAAAAGGACTCTTCCAGATGGTGGGAGATACAAGGGGAAAAAGCTTTTGCAACAGATGTAGTTTGAGCATAATTAGGTGCAGAGAGATGACCAGTGTCATTTGGAGAGAAAAAGAGGAAGAGGACGGAAGAGAAATTGAAGGAGATGGACTGGGAAAACGTCACATGTAGCAGTGCCAGCCTCTGAGGGGCGCAGGGAGGGTTTTACCTCCAGTGCCCGAGGTTTGCCCTGGGTCAGCTGATGAGGTTCATCAAGCTGGAGGTCTCAAGTTCCCAAGATTCCATGTTTGTCTCTGCTCCTCCCCTGCTGGCTCTGCTCTGACCAGGTGACTGTTCCCTCACCATCTCATTGGCATCTCTCCCGGACCGAGGTCCTGAGGGGCCTCGATGGGAGAGATCCGATGTCATTCGCCATATCCCCCTCATGGATAACACATAGTTCTCCTCCTGTGAGGAAATAAAGTTATTTGATTTAAACAGCAATGACCCGTCTGTCTGATAACCTGCTAGAAGCTGCCACCGCCAGTCCAGGAACAGAGCTTAAGACACCCAGGAATTCAGCACAGCCTTTACTGAGTGAGGCTGGCCAGGACCCAGGGGAGCTACTGAGGACCTGCACTGGTGGCCCCCAGAGAAACCAACAACGACAGTCACAGAAGGCAAATAAAGAAATGAATGAGGGGCTGTGGCAGCTTCCTCTGTAAATGTTGTGATGACAATTTGAAAAGCCAATGCACCTGCAAAAAGACAGGTGTGTTCAGGATGGCCAGAGCCAAAAAGAAATTCTTTTCATCCAATAAGTTATGACAAGGAGTCGAGGTGTTGCCACATATAGAGCAGATTATGGTAGTCAAAAGACTAGCCCCTGTGACCTGAAGTTGTCTCTGCTTGCTGGGCAGAAAAAATATGAAGTCAAGGTACACATCTCTAACACTAATATGGAAAAAGAGAAGAATACTACAGGAGGAAACTCTGGTGACCAGGATGCTTGACCAATTCCGTCTGAATGTGACCATCTAGCCAAATCCTTATTCACCCAACAGTCCATCTATCAAATCCATATCTCTCCAATTTAGACAGAAGGACCAGATTAAAGGGGGACCATATAAAAGGCCATAGGGCAGTGCAGATGGATGACATCTGTAGCCCTTCTCTTGCCCACTGATTGAGCACTCCATCATTGAAGGCCATTAGGCTGGTCAGGCAAGACTTGTCCTTGGAGAAACAACATCAGCTGTCCTGAATCACCGCCCTGTTCTCCACGTGCCTTAGCAGAGCTTCTAGGTGGATGAGTTCGGTGATCTTCCCAGGCACAGCGATGAGGCTGACAGGTTGGTGGTTCCCAGGAAATGACAAGGAATGTGAATGTTGGTCTGGCAGGAGATGTCACAAATCCATCAGGGTAAAGAACATGCCGGGAAGAGAACTAAAAGCATGAAGCCACTTTATGTGTAGGACCACCCCTTCCTCTGCAGGGAATTTTGGCAGTCTGTTCGCATTCCCCTTAGAGATTTCAAAGCCCAGAATAGAGAAGGAAGTGATGGCTGATGGCCCTGGCAGTGAGGGCATTGATCCAGCAGCCCCTCCAGGAGCCTGTAGAGAGAGGAGTTACAGAGAAGCTGCAGCCTCTGGTCCCAAATGCAGGGCATAGCAGTGTCTTTTTGAAATTTGTTTCAACCTTTTGCTATTTGTAGCCTTTGTGCCTGAAAATCAGAGGTCAATGAAAAGGCCACAGAAATGAAAGCATGAAGGAAGGAGAGATACTGGTTTTGCCAGTACAGAAATGAGATAGCCCTTCCCTTTAGGAAATGTGTGATATCAAAGTACAAAGGGAAGAAGCTATGTAGACCTCCATATTTATTTATTTTTCAGTGTAGTGAGAAACAATCTTGTATTAAAAGATTATCAGAAGGACTTCTACCTTTTTTTTTCTCCACAAAGAGAGGGACTTCTAGCAATAATAGGATTTAAAACAAATTTTTGTAACAGTTTAGGTACCCCAAATCTGCCTCACTGTTTCTTACAATAACAAACCAGTCTGCATTGTTGGGTAATATGCAAGAATTTTCAAGAACAATTATTTTTTCTACTATTTTCCTGTTTTGGAATGGCTGCATTTCTTGGATTTGAAAGAATAAATTTTATCTGTTGGTGCAAATATTTAATGTGCCAATATGCCAATTTCTGTAATTATCAGGGCAGCCCACTTTGCTAGAAGGTATTAATATTTTATTTTAAAACCATTTACTAAAGAGTTTGCATTGTGTTTATATATGGTTTCAATGAAAAATCTGATTGGTCATTCTAGAGTGCTGATAAATAACAGAAGAAAAGGTTGTGCAATTGAAATTTCATGCCACCAGATATTAAATGATTATTGGTTTACTTTTTACTAAGGCATAGCAGACATCATTTCCCTATACATTCTCTTAAATGAAGAGTCTCTCACCTTCTCAGGCTACTCCTGGTTTAGGGTCAGTGTTATAAAATGGTTTGCCAAGGCCTCAGGGTTGCACTTCCCTGTTCGTGTTAGTGAAGAATTGAAGAGAGCAGGAAGGGGCAGAGTCCATCCTGAGTGGGAGGCAGATAAACCAGGCATGACAAATGACCCATGGAGTGAAGAAAACATTGGATAAGGCACAGATATTCCATTCCCAGAGTGCTTCGAAGCCTCTTTAGCATGGACACACAGCACAAGGTAACACAGCAGAGAAATTTAATAAGATTACAAAATATTAGTGGTTTTATATACACATTTTATAAGACTACCTTAAACAGAGCATTACTGAGCTATGTGGCACTTGAAGGGACAGGTACTTGTTCATGGTGACTGCCAACCTGGTCAGCAAGGACAAGCAGGGTATCCTGATGGCACTACTTGTTCAAACCTCAGAGCAGAAGAAGGGGACGGGCAGTCCCTGTGGATGGCTGAAACTGAGAAGAAATGGGACATGTATCCTTCCCTTTTCTGACAGGTAATTAGTGCCCAGTCTTCTCAAATTAATTTTTTTAACTTCCTGTCTCCAGCTAATCCTAATTTCTCCTGCCTTAGTAAGTCTTTTCAAAGCAAGACTGAGCTGCAGCTGCCTGGCTGACTCTCAGCTTTTCCGTGTCCTTCCAACATGAAGAAGAGAATCAGCAGCCTTCTCATTTTACTCTATTCGTATGTTTTGCAACTGCTCTATTTCTCTTCACTCCAAATCGTCCTTAAAAATACAAGCACTGCTTCCTTTCCATCTAGCGGCAGGAGGCAGCAGCTGCCTGGCCCTGGGCACAATTACACTCCATAGCTGAGGACAGGAGTCAGTAGCAGCCTCATTCCCCACAACTTTCACGAGAAAAAATTCATTTAGCAGCTCAGCATGGAGGATTCTGCACAGACTCCTCCTTTCCTGAGGAAAAAGAAGCATTTGAAATGGCACCTAGAAGAATATGCACATGCATTCTCACTGTTCCCTCTTTCAGTTTCTGCTGAGTTTCCCTAAGTCCTCTTCAAACATATTTTCTCCCATCTGCGTGTACTCCCACTGTGCTCAGGTGCCTAGCATAGACTCAAAGCCATTTTGTTCTGGCTGTTTGACTGAGCTAATCAGTGCTATAGAATGGCTGGGATTCGAGGTGACCTTAAAGCTCATCGAGTTACAACCCCTCTCACAATCATTCAGGAGAAATGTTTCCCTTAGTGGATAAGCACAATATTTTTAAGAAACATTTATATCAAGACTCCCATATTATGTTAAGATTCTTCTCCTACAAAACGTCTCTCTCGTTAAAAATATCCGCAGGACTTAATGACTCTGAACTCTTTGATATGTTTGCTAGATGTCTCAAAATTTTAATGTCTAGATTTTAGGAAACCAGATGCTAACACATGATAACCCAGAGTACCAAGTGTGCTTTGGTAATCTGAAACTTAAATGCATATTGACTAGTTTTCAGCCTTTTCAACAGGCTACTATTTTAACAATTTCTTCTACCACCATGCCATTTAAAAAAAAAAACAAAAAAACCAGGAGTCACAGTCACATGAAAAGACTGTGTTTCAGTCTAAACTATTTAAACACACGTTGCTGAACAGTGGTTCACTATTACATTGCTGGAGCAGATATATCATGTCAGGTAAAGTAACTTAAACTCCTCTTCTGTCTCTTGCAGATAAAAGAGATGGCTCAAATCAGGCTGTATGCAGTGTACCCAGAATATGGTTATTGCTATCTCTAGGACACACTACAAGCCACCCTTCCAGCCTGAACTGATGCAGGAGGACGGTCTCAAGTGAGCAGGTGCACTTGTTTCTACAAAGGTGAAGAACCCTAGCTGGAAAGTTTTGAGCAGCACTCTGGAAAGAGAAAATAATGAGACATGGGAAAAGAAACTGGGCTTTGCTTACCCTACACTGGGACTTCAATAAAGATACCTGACACTGGGAGCATTGTCTTCTGAGCTTAAGTCTGCTGTAGGGAACTGGAGATGTGCGTGTTCAGAGCAAGTGAGCTGCCACTACAGTTTTATCTAGGCCTTGGAAGTCACAGAGATCATCAGTAAAAATTAAATCTAGCTGGACCAGCAGCCATGTACCAGAGGCAGTCTCCAGGAGTCTGATGAAATTACACAGGTGAGGTTTCTGTTGACAGGATCATGGTGATGATTAGCCAAGTCTCATCAAGTGAGGAAAAATAGTCTTACCATGTGCTGGTATACTAATGCTGGCTACGGCTACTAGGACTGCTGGTAACCAGGATGACAAGCTCTTTTCATGTTTACTCACACTGCACATTTGTCTATAATCTGTTCGGTAAAGAAAGCCTTATGCTTCTCTGCTAGCAAGGAAGAGACTAAGAGGAGACTAAACAACAGCCTGGGTCCCTTTTTTGGGGGGATGATTTTTTGTTTGTTTGTTTTTGGAGGGTTTTTTGTTTGCTTTTTTTGTTTAGTGCAACGTAGATGGTTATGCTAGAAACTCATCTTGGGGGAAGAGGAGAGAACAGGACATATCCTATTTTCTGACTGAAATTGTTAATCTGATGGGAACTTCTGAAAGGTAATGATGTAATGGACAAATAGAATGTACTGAATTTTTTTAGGCCATGAACATCAATCATGTGGGCTCTCTGAGCATTTGTACTGATAAGTAAGATATCCGCCATCAGTTGTGAGGGGCTGTGCAAGGGACCAGCATTGTAATGGACTGACCCTTCGTCCACACTCAGATTTGTGCTGAGGGATGGGAATAAGGTGGGACAGCAAAGCTGTTGTCAAGTTTTTATAACGAACTCTGTCTCTGAAGGCTGCTATGAAATTGTTTTGCCTCCTGCTCTCAGGGAACAAATAGTACATAAAGTGCTGCAGTGTTTCTCTTTGTTATCTAAGGAAATATATAAGTACTTATAAAGTACTTTAATGGCACTCTATCCAATGCACAGTGACAGCAACAGAGACTGGGGAATGCTGTTCAGTGGATTAGAGCACAGTGGATGCAAGTGCAATCTTTGTGGACAGACTATTAACAGTTGCATAATAGACTGTGGAGTCAAAAGAACTTCCCAGCTCTACAGAGCACCAGGTGACATGGGAAGCTGGACAAGGGATGGTTCAGGGCAATCACTCTTGCAGGCTTCCATATTTAGGCAGTTTGGAGCCTCTCTGGAGCAGATGCAAGAAATCAGTCAGTGACCTGCTTGATGTCATTTTAAATGGCCAGTCTTACATTGATCAGGCCAAAGGAGAGGAATTCCTCTCATGGTTGATGATCTGAGGTACCAAGGGAAAGCTGTGCAGGAACACTGATGAACACAGTCCTGCTCACACCCTTTCCAGCAATTCTATTCCCTGTGCATCTCACTGTTCCTGACAAGGTCTGTGTAGACTAGTCGTGGTCCTGGACTGCCTAGCAGTGCATATACAGACAGGAAAACCACAGTGTAAGATGTCTAGCTGTTGCACACGCTCTGTCCACGTGTATAAAAAAGCGGGATGCAAATGCCTTTGTAAGCACAGGTGTTTGCATGGAGCACCTTTTGTAAAGAATCCTACATATATTCCAGTGTTGTGAGGATGTCGATAGCTGGATAGAGAACAATCTGATTTAAAAAAAAAAAAAGAAAATTTTTCGTGCCATAGAATGGCTAAAACAGTATCAAATGCCTACATTTAAGGGACAAATCACACCTTATAATACAGTTTACAGTAACACTCACTGGGATTTTTGTAGTCTCCACCGAGTATACTGCAAAAGTTGTACATATACAGCAAAGAATGTATAGAAGGAAGATATCTAAGGGAGCCAAATTTTATGGTGAAATTTCTAGTTCTTTTGTAGCTGAATTTAACAGACTAAAGCTGAGCTCTTTGAGTATGAACATCCTCATGTAGGATCACTCTGCTACCAAGAACGGGGAAGACTGGATCTCATGTATCAAATGCTTGCAAAACAGCTATGATAAATTTAACTTTCTTTTTCTCAAAGAAATTCTAAAACTTGTTATGGCTGAGATAGTTTTAGCCTGAGGTCATGCAAATCACACAATTAGGTTTATCCTTTTGAAATGAGTAGAATATCTGTATCAGCAGGGCTGGACATCAAGTCTGCTGTTAAAGGACAAATCTGTTTGAGTCTTTCATTAATGTGGGCTATTTGTATTAGTATAGAAGTACCTTCTGAGGCAAAATACATGTCTTTCAGTCTCTTAGGATAAATATTCACACATGTGTTCTAACCATATGCACAGTTAGTCCAGTTCCCATACCTGTTGAGTCTGTGTTTAATAACTATGGAAGTTCTCTCTAGATACACCTTCTCTTCAAACAATCTCTTACTTCCGTTCACCTCAGAGTTGTTGGGGTTTTGTTTTTGGCAAATATCCATTACCAGCATGACCATCTGCCTTTAACCATTTGCTGCCTGTCACTCTGTCTAGGCAGAGGAATGGATTGCTTGAGCAAGTCCTTCTTCCCCTTCTCTTTTTGAGAACTCAGAAAAGTTCTTATTCAAAGACCCCTCTGAGTTATGCAGATAGGCAAATCAGGCTCTATATTCCAGTCTTGCATGAACACAGACTGACGCTAAAGCAAATGACTTCTCCTATGCCTCTTAAAAGGAAAGAGGCAATCTTCCCCATCCAACCTTATGTCTAGGCATGTTTGATTTGCCTTCTGACTGCACTAAACCCATCTTTAAACAGAGTGTAATGAGCACAGTGCGGCTCTGCTGTCTTGTAATGCACAATTAGTTTGCTAACAACTTGTTTGAGTAGGCATGTGTGTTGCTTCATGTCTTTAAGATTTTGCCTGAGCAGAAATGAAAAAAAATCACAATTCTCCTCCTGTTACTCCTACTCTAGCCTTTCTCTGGAGCATTCTCTCTGTCTTATGTCTGTCTTAATTAAATCATGCCAGTCCTAATTTGGGAATGCAGGGAGAAAGGAAGGAATCACATAGACAATATCTTAATTTTAGGCAGAGACAAATTTGTCTTTTTCCGTGAGGGAGTGGGAAGGAAGGAAAGCAAAGAAAAAAAGGAAAAAAAAACAGTGGAAGAAAACCTCTAGATGAAAATTGTACATTTTATCTGAAGTGGTGATACTATCGCAAGGTACTGGGAAATTCAGCTGGAGAGAATTCTCTACAGCTGAGACAGCACTCTGTTACCAGCTTTAATGGCCCTTTAGCTCTTCTAGATCAAGGTATACTACAGAACAGCACTGCACATTTCCATTCAAGTACACACCAAACATTTTTATAGCACTCAGAAACTACAGGAGAAAACAGCATGCATTTAAACTCTATAGCTTCTCCCCTGCCCATTCATTCTAAAGCTCAACATTACCTGTGGCTGTTGTCTTCCAAAGGATTTCTCCATGTAAAGAGTTGCATGTGCGTGTTTAGGATAAACACAGAGTTCAGGGTTTCAGACTGTGGAAATTCTTTTGTGTAAGCATGGATTTAAAGGATGATGCCCCGCACTGGTTGGATGTAAACAGCAGTTCCCTACCAAGCAGACTTTTTCTCCAGCCTGGGAGAGGGGGAAAAGCAGGGAAAGCCCCCAGAGTGATAAATAGGAATTTGTCCTAGGCCTTGAATTGGTTTTGAATAAATCCACTCTGTGACTGTGTGCATGAGGAAGTATATTTAAGATGTGCAGTGATTGCTCCTTATTACTGTAAATTATTTATATCTTCCTTTCTCTGGCTGCTTCCTTCTCTTGACGCAAATTATGCACATGTAGAATTTGGATTTGAGAAATACAGATAGGGGATTATAGTTTGATTCCCCAGAATTATTCCTCCTTCAGATTCACTCTGCATTTTTCCACCTCATCTCTCATCACAGAATTATCTGCTCTGAGCCAGGATATTTCATGCTGACAAGCCTGGGTGAATGTCTGGAGATGGAGTTGCAGTCCAGCTTATTAAAAAGTGAGATGAAATTCAGGAAAAACTGCAAAAGTCTGTTTTCTTGCAGGTTGCCTGTTCGGAATAAACTGGACTGGTGGAGGTGGGATATGAGGCTGTGTGTCATCTAATTTCAGTAATCTGGTAGCCCATTTCTGAAACAAGTCTTGTTCTGGTCTGCAGACAAATTATCCAGATACCTACTATGATGTACTGGGCAGGTGATGCCTGCTTTTCCCCAGGTCAAAGAAGAAGAAACACAGGAAAGTCTACCTGGTCCAAAAAGCAAAAAGAACATTGTAAGAAGGACCAAAAGTAGATTCAGTAGGGTGACAAAGTGTGAAATGTGAGTCTTCTCTGAAATGCTGTGATGCAGTTGCGTGCCAGCAGAGGCAGAAGGGCTCCGTGCAGGTGCTTGGCAGCGTGGCAGCAGCCAGTGCATGGCAGCTGGAGCCAGCCCTCGGTGGCATCAAACCAAGCACTGGAGCTTTACTCCAGGAATACTTCTTTGCAGTGAATGCCATTGGAAACTGTATGTCATTTAAGAAACAAGACAGATAAGGTAGAAATAGTACCTTCTGTAGGACAACAGACCCTGGATTTCTCTGTTTAGATTTCTTCTTTTTAAGGGGCTGTTTTTCCTGTTCACCTCAAACTGAGCTGAACACAGTGAAGAGGCAATGGAATAAAAGTGAATTTCAGCAACGTACATGCTAATTCACATAAGCTCAGCCTGTGATTAAAGCACATGGCCAAGGATTCAGTGCTAGATCCTCTGGATGCCATTGCATAGCCAGGAGTAGCTGGGTCACAGCAGACCTTCCAGTGCTGGCAAATATCTTCTTCTTTAGGGATGAAGTTCAATTAAGCTTCTTTTAGCTGCTGGAGTTTTGTGAAGGGTCTATGATGAAAACTGCTCTGGGGTGTTCAGCTGGCTTTCCTTATACTTTGATTTGCAGTTTAAAAGACTCATCAGATTCCCAGGTAGCAGCAGTTTCTTGTGCTGTAGGTAAGGAACAAGTGGCCTTTCCTCTCCACTGCAGACCTTGCTGCAGTTTCTGGTACCCTTATCACATGCTGATAAAAGACCAGCAAAACACCCTCTGCATGGAACTTCACCTCTGAGGTCACTTCCAAACATGAATTGTCTGCTATTTAAATAAAGGTCCTCAGAAGTGACACAACAACAGAGGTCAGGACTTCAAATGTAAAGGCAAGCCCTACAGCTTCCTGTGAGTTTTGTATTCTTTCCTATTGGAAGGTTGCTGTGTGTCAAGCAAGGTACAAGAATAATATTAATATTCTCAGCAAAGTTCATAATAAAAGCTAATAATACACCAAATAATCCAAAAGGGAAAAAAGGGAGGAGGAAGAGAAAGGAAATGAAGGCATGAATTGAAAGATGGTACCTATACTTCCCTCCTCCTTTCTCCTGTTTGTAAATTTTCAGCAGTTCATTTGCAAACTCCTGCAATTTTTCCTATACCAAGGCAACAGGTTTTTTTCATATTCAGACTGTGATGTATTTGAAACAGAAGACTTTCCCCTGCTCTGACAGAACAGTTGTCAGGAACTGTCTTCTTAAAATACCATAAAGAACTTGAATTAAGCAAATTAGGCTGTGTAAAGTCTCTCAGGTGTACAGGGTCAGAAGAAGAGGAGAACTCAAAACTGAAATGGTGGAAGACATTAGAGAACAGTAGATCAGAAAGGGGTGCAGGATGTGGTGCTATAGAGCATGACAAAGAACATTACAGATGTGGTCTGTGTGGATTTGGTGTCTCAAGCTGTATCTTCTGTCCAGGACCAGCTGGGAGTCACTGTTTCACTGCGTGGACTGTACTACACCAGTTCCTGACTATTCTAAGCTGGCTTTTAGAAACAAATCTATATGAGCTGTCATGGACCTTAAGTTCCCATCCTCTAAGCACTGAAGCACTACTCTCTTGACCAAATTTTCTGACCTCTGAAATACTCAGAAATGCATTTTCTCCCCTCAAAGTCAGTTAGAAAAAAAGCCCCAAACAAATAGAACATCTTTCTGAAATGTATCAAATCTGACTTGAAAGGGCCCAAGCAAAGACAATTCAAATTTTTTGCCCAGTAAGCTACTTTAATGTTTAGCTGATCTCATTGCTAGAAAATTGAAAGGTTACTTTCAGCCTCCAAAGCTAATCTATTTCACAGGGTACTTTCTATTTAGCTCCATCATGAGAACTTCTTTACATGCGTGAATGCCCTTATGCAATGATCCTAGAAAAATGTCGTTGACTAACCAACAGGGACTCACTGTCATTCTGTGGCATGTGGAGGAAGGAGTGGAGTAACTGGGTAAACCATTTCCCTTCCCTTGGTAGGATATTGCTTCAGTTTTGTGCAACAAGGTATGCAGGGATTTCCCAAGTGGACAGCTACATCTAGATCTTTGCCTTCTCTGGTAGACAGTTTCTCACTTCCTTAAGATTCCCCCTGTGTAAGTTTGTTTTTTCCTGACACTGAATCATTTCTGTGCCTTTTGATATTTACAGCACACTTTCATGAGAAGTGTGAACAAATGCAATGCTATTCCATTGTGAAATAACCTTGGAATACTGGAAGGATGGTCTATGACAATAAAATACTGCCCCTTACTCCTGCAGCTAAAGCTACACCAGTAACGAGGTCCTGGGACTCAGATCCTCCTGATAGCAAAGCTGTCAGCCTGGGGTTTCTGTCAAAAAGCATGTGAAATATGTTAACTTTCTGGGCCTGTCAGCTCCTCTGCTTGAAGCATGCAAGCACTATGAAAGACCCAGCAATTTCTGCCAGTTTAATTTCTGACAGGTGCCTTCTGTAAGAGAACTGGACTCCCACAGTGTGCTTTGTGACTTCTGTTTTGGGTGTTATTACATGTTCTGTGTTTTACTGTGACCTGCCCAAGCCCACATTTTACGAGCTTTTAAAGATTGTTATCCTGCTCATGCTCATGCTTCACTCTGAGAAATCAAAAGAAACAAAGCGTACCTAGCAAGACTGCCCTATTGCCTTAGTTTCCCTTCCAAAGCTGGAAAGTGTCCTTGCATTGTATGTTTTGCTCTCCTTTATCCTCTTCATAAGGAATAAGCTGTAGGTAAACTTCAGACTCTTCTCCTGTGAGGTGTGCTGAAATCTGCCTTTCCTCTGAACAGCCTTTTGATTCTCCCAAACACACCACAGCTTGGCCCCTGTTCTTCTTGACGCTTTGCCAAGCCTATTACCCATGTTTGAGCAACCAGGGAAATAGAAGAATTATGATTTCCATTTGGCTTAGTCTAATTTTCACTGGCTTTGAAATACTGCAATTGTTCTTCTTGTTCTATTTTTCTTGTCATTTTGCTGTTTTCCTATTCTTTTTCTCTCAGAAAAACTGAATAATAAAAGATTCCTAAAATGAAACCCCCTTCCCTACACTGCTTTTTTTATAAAATAATGACTTATTTGTTCCAGAACAAGATTTCATTGTCTGAAGAGACTTTTATTTTGCAGGAGGAAAAGTGCTAATGAGGTCATATGTAATCATAACATATGAAATTGCCTTACCATTATCTCAATTTCAACTATTTTGGAAGGAGAGTGACAGCAGGGTATGTGTGTGTGGGAAGGAAGGCAGTAGCCATGGCTAGTAGACCATTCCATGTACCTCTGAAGTAAAAGTATTTGTTTTTCAGAAGGCACTTTGCAGTTTGGAGGAATGAACCAGTGGGGACCATTGCAAAATCCTGCATCCAACAAGGAAAAACCTCTTGGAACAATGCAGGCAGGAGCTAACTAGCTGGGGAGCAACTCAGCACATGCTTGGAGGGGAACTGTCACGGGTTGGCCCCGACATGACAGACAGTCGCCTGGTCGAATGGCGTTTCTCTCAATGTTATCTATAAAAATCCCGCAGAAGGCGGGAGTGGGGACTTTCTTCCGGTCCAGGGGTGGTGGCCGGGGCGCCACGGTCCCACCGGGGGCCCCGCCGGGCCGGGCTG
>VXAC01003213.1:404985-588563 GCA_013399225.1 Rhipidura dahli | reverse complement strand
TCCGACAGAATAATACCCCCATGGGCTGGCCCATGTTCTGAAGTTGAAGGAACCGCAAGAGCGTTTTATGGAAAAAAAGAGACTTTACATCACTGCAGATGGTTTTTGCTGCAGGAGGTGGCAGTTTGGAGAACCACGTAAAGCAGGAAGAAACCCTTTTCCTTTCTTGAGAACTGCACATGGATTGAGGGAGAGGAGAAGGAGGGGGAGGGAGAAGAGGAGAAGTTCTGGCTGTGTGTTCTGATTGTTTTTTTCTTTCTTTTTCTCTTAGGTCTGTTAATAAACTTTATCATAACATATAAGTTGTGTGCCTGCTTTGCTGTCTCCTAATGGTTTATCTCACTGAAAAGTAATCAGGGAACAGTGCATAATTTGACCATAAAACCACTACATTAAAATTTGGTGTTTCTGCCCAGTTATGCAAACCAAACCCACTACAGGAACATTGCTGGATACAAACAATCCAAAAATTTCCAGAACTGGTAAAGATAATTTATTCACAGATGTGTTGGAGAAGCCAACCAAAAAGATGCGTAGAGCAAAAATGATCCGGAAAAAAAAAAAGGATTTTATGATGAAAGCTGCTGTGATTAAAAGGTGGTAGAAGGCAAGTTCCCAAGAGATGAGGGCAAGCAGCAACATCACCAACCTTCTCTACATGAAAACAAAGTTCAGCTTGTCCAGGGAACTGACGGATTCCCTGGGAGGCAGCATGTCTTCCAAGACAGCTCCTTGAAGCCCAAGACCGGTCCCTTTCAATTCACAGGAAAATGAGCAAGTGTGTCGGGAGGGTGGCCTGGCTGCAGTGGGAATTTCTGACTGAGCCCAAACAAGAAAAGGAAGCATTCAGAAGGTGAAAATAGGGTCAAAAAATCCAGGAAGAACACAGAAGAGCAGCATGTATGGAGGATGAGGAAAGGCAAAACTTGCCTGAAATTGAAACTGTCTTTGTATCTGGAGAGCCCCATTTTGCTGACAGATTTTCCCTGTGACTTCCCAGACAATTGTGCCCAGGCCAGAGACTGGGGAGGAAGGAGGGGGAATAACATAATCCACAGCAGTGGAACACTGAGATAGGGACCACTTAAGCAAAGTAAACATACACAGCCTGATGGGGTACTTCCAAGATTGCTGAGCAGGCTACACTCTATCTCTTTGAGAGATCATAGTGATCAAAAAATTTCTTTAAAATTGGAGAAAGGAAAGAATTTTTTTTTTTTTAAGCAAAGCACACAAAAAAGATACCTGGAACTGCAGATCTGTCCTCAGTCTCTAGAAAGATGATGAAGTAAACCATTCTGGAAGCTATGCCCAGACATAGGAACAATAATCTGTTCCTGGGAACAGCCAGCACAGATTTACCAAGGACAAGTTGTACCAACAAAACTGGTTGCTTTCTTTGAATATGGATGAGGGGAGAGAACTACAGGTTTCTCACTTTGACTTTAGTGAGACATTTGACAGTTTGAAATAATGTCTTTACAAAGAAATATGGTTTGAACGAATAACTTAAAAAATGTGTGAGAAACTACCCAGATTGCTGAGTTCAGTTTAGGTGTCAGCTGTTCAAAACTAGCTGACAGTCAGTTACCAGCTACTAGGGTCAATAGTGGGGCAGATACTTTGTAGTATTTTCATTAATGACCTCAGAATGATTTTTTGCCGAGTTTGCAGATGATGGCAAGTTGTGTAGAAATTTGTATCACTGGACTACAGAGTCATCATTCTTGATATACTGGAGGAATGGTCAGACAGAAATTTCCTGAAGTTTATTATGGGAAAATACTTCTTTCTGCATTTGGAACATGACAGTCCCATGGGACAGTAAAGGCTGGGAACTGATGGCTCAGATTTGTTACGGGGTTGTCCTATTATAGGGACAGATACAGCTTTTGTAGTGACCATAATTGTTCCGAGGAAGATGTAAATACAGCATCAGAGGAAAACAAGTCATGAAAGAAAAAAAGAGAAGGATAAATAAAGGTTCTGGTCAACAGGCCATGCCATCAAGAGAAGCCTAGCAGATGCCAGGCATGCAGCCTAATCTCACACTTAGGCTCAGGAGGTAACTGAGAAGTCTGTTTTTGGGAAAGGGGTGACTGCTGCTCTACTGTTACTGAGCAGAAACCATGCAAGGTCACTGGTGAAGGATCAGTGGCTAGGAAATTATTTGACCCCCATCAATGCACTGCAGATGGACTGTGCGAGTTCTGACTTCAGGTCGTTGTCAGACAGCCAAAGGCGCTAGTCTTCTAGAAGGAGACAAAGGATTTCAGTATCTCCTGATGGCTTCTGGTATTGCTTATAATTTTATCAAGTCTGCAAGTACTCTGCAGTGATCAGGAACGTAACCAGAGGCATGCATGGACCTACCTCGTGGCCCAATGTCTATATGAGATGCTAACCCACCCCTGTCACAGAGAAACTGCCCTTGGTATTTCCAACTGATGTTAATCAAGATTCAAAACACATTCTGAGATGATTGCTGGAGTGCCAGGATGGTGCTACTGTGCACCCTTGAGGAGGGAATATCAGTGTTTTATCCACAATAAAATTCCATACTAAAATGAAAAGGATTAAAAATATAATTGACATGGCATGATAAAGAATTAGGCAGCAACAAAATACAACCAGAGAGGCAGCTTCTACTACAAAGTAAATTTGGTCTCATCTATTGGTTAGCTTCACTCCTAGTTTATTAGCATTATATTTATGTGGAGTTTGTGGCCGTTTTGTGTGTGAAAGGGTTGCTGTGCAACAGCAACAACTTCCCACAAATTAAAATTCACCAAACTTACATGAAAAGAAGAGGGGAAAAGCAACTGGTTCTCAGGATGATTTTTTTTTTTTCAACTGACTTCATCCTAGGCAATTAACCTCTTGTAAGAAGAGAACTGTTTTGTGCAATAGGAAAGGGGAAAATATTTATGTCATGAAACATAGTTAAGGCTGAAGTAAATTGAGCTGAATTCACAAAGTACTCAAGCAAAGAGGTCAAGTGAAATTGCTCCATAAAGTGGTGTTCATTTCTAGCCTTTCTTTAGAGCTTCAACCAACACAGCAAAAGCTCTGATGCCCCATTACCCTGATTTCAAATACTTGCTTCTCAGCAGCTCAGTTCGCTCTATGGTGACAGAGCACATTTCTCAAAAAAAAAAAAAGAAAAAAGAAAAGAAACCCACCAAACAGACAAAATCCCAAAACTTGTCAACTTTTCCAGTTCAACACAGCCTATTGAAAGGCAAATAAAACCAACACTTTCCTGTTGCTGCCTTGCAGGGATCACCATTTCAGGATTAAAGATTTTCTCCTGAAAAAAACCAAAATAAAACAAAGGATATATTAGATGGTCCATTGTCTGTCTTTTTCTCCACCGTGGTTTAAAGCAAAATCAGATCAACACACTTTCCTTCATGGATATCACAGACATACCCTGTCAAGATAAGCAGCCCTTCACAACTCTGAGCAAATGTTATTTAACTCCGTACAATCCACACAGTAGAATCAACATTGGAGCTGTACATAAGGACTTGAAATCCTTTCTTTCTTCTAAGATGGGTCACTTCTTAACTGCAAGAGTGACGTACCTGTGCCCCGTGTTTACACCGATTGAGAGTAGAAGATATCAGCCTGAAGTGTCTTCAATACCTTTCTACACAGCAAGCTGGACACTTAGCACTCTGATTTGTTCCAAAAGTGATCTAGCTGCAGGAACTGACAGTCATTTGGTAACTGATTATTCAGAGAAGGTTTCCAATAGCTTTATCCATTTGGATTAAAGCCAAGAAAACACTGTATTTCATGTCTGTGTCCATGGATAGTCTCTTTTCTCACAGTACCCCCTTTGCAACACAGAACAAATTTATCAGCAAGCACAAATGAGCTATTCATGCAGAAAATGCTGGGGACAACAGGCCTAGGAAAGCTATCTTGTCAAGATTAGTAATTCAGGAAAAAACTGTGAGGCAGGGCTGAGCTGCCTGCAACAGGAGAGATTAGAGTTGGCTGGAGCAACCTTCTTTTTTGGACCTCTATGGGTAAAAACCTTAGCCAAAAGAAGTCTTTAGACACAGCATTATATTTTAACTGCAGCAGACTTGTTCCTTTGTTTGGATATGGCTAGAGGGCCCTGTAGACTGTTTATTTCTATTTATCACAAGATGTGTGCTCTATTATTTCATTGTGTTAGGGCACAAATGCAAATGCTTGCACATTATTACCAGTGCTTTAATTCAGAATATATGTTGACATGGTTTTGACCTTTGCCAGCCAGCACTGTAAGATAAAAAGAGGTCACATTTCAGGAGATGGTACCAGCTTTTTCAGGTTTTTTCAGGTAGGCTGTTCAAAGCAACACTACTTCAGTTTGTTCCCTCTGGAAAGGACCATTTCAGTGACCACCTCTCTTGCTGTAAGGTACTATGCACCATGTGTCACAGTCTACATGGCTTCTGAGAAGAAGCTTCCTCCATTGTTTACCCTGAGTGTTCTGTGTTCCCTTTTTCTGGTCTGACGAATATCAGCTACCAGAGAAAAATTCTCAGACCTGATTTATGGATCAGTTAATGAAAAGCTTTTCTTTTCTTCCAGGCAGACCTACATGGTGACACCATCTCTGAAGGCTTCTTGCACTCTTCACATCTTTTTCTAGGTCCTGCTATGCACAGAACAGCTATCTGAGTCCCAGGCACAGCTCAAAGGCCTTTAGGTAACAGCAGGAAGAAAAACAGAATGTGACTAAGTTAGGAGAAAAGAAAATAAGGTGTGAAGCAGAGCACAGACTTAGAAGTGTGTTGTTCTTCCAAAGTATGAGGAAAGATATGGTTTGCCAGCATGCTGCTCTTCTTCGTGGCATGTGGAAAAGATGCAGGAGGCCCAGCAATGATTTGTCTCCATGGAGTGGAAGTCAATACCAGTGCTTCCACATCAGACCCATCTTTCATGTTCTTATGAGCAGCCTGTGGCTTAGCAGTGTAAGCAGGTCTGGATCCCATTGCCAACAGCCCACTCTGATTTCTCGTGCAGACTTGAAATCTATACAGTGGATTGCCTGGTTCCAAACTTGTTAGGAGCAGAGCCAGAACAAGCATCTCACAATATAAAGCAACACCTTTCTGGTGTGGGCCTTTTTACAAGCTGGTTCAAAAAGTGTAGACATTTTCCACAGGTTTTCTGTCTTCTTTGTTAGTACAGAAATGTGTTAGACAATGCCTAATGATGAAGAGAAGACGAAGAAAATGGGTGTGGAGATACTCTTCCTGAACTGGTACCAGTTCCAGCAAGGACTGGTGTTTGAGAGCTAGGTTTTATTTGTGGATTCATGGAGGCAGTCCAAGAGGTTATTTTTCAAAAGGTACAAGTTTTACATGTAAGGTCCAGGTCTGCAAGGTGGAAGCTGGGCTGTGTCATGGAGACCTAGGGTCAGAGTTTTCCTGCAAGGCTCATAGGTGACCATTAATTAAGTTACTCTAAATGCCAAACCACAGTCTAATTAATAATGTTAATGGAATAATGGAATAACTTACATTTAAGAGGCTTCCAGAGGTCATCTGGTTCCGGCCTGCACTTAAAGCAGGGCCATCTTTGATCATGTTGCTCAAGGTCCTGCCCAGACTAGTTTGAAGTACCTCCAGGCAGTGTAAGAAAGGAAATACAGACTCAGGCTGGGGGATATGAGTTAGCATTTCAGAAGCTGTGTTTTGGGGAGTCAGGGAAAGAATAGAGGGTATAAACAAGGGAAAAAAAGAACATGCTTTTGCTAACATAAATTTTTCATAGAACCAAGTGATGGAGTCAAATCTGTTTTTCTCAATGGGGATGTAACTTTTTGAAATTTTGGGCACCATTTCTGTGGCAAATAGCACATCAATAAGCATAAATAAAGCCTCAGGTTAGCACATAGTCTTACCTTTCTGCCATCTCTTTCTAACACCATTGTCTGAGAGAAACAGGAAAAAAAGATACTTTGATAAAATAATAGATTTTTAGATCTTCCTATTTGTTGCATGTTTGAATGATCTATTCTGTTGGGACTATGGGAGGTAGTGTTTTCAAATATCTTCTTCCAGGTAAACCTAACTTAAATAGAAAAGAATGTTACACTACAAGTTATTTCATTATGGTCCTGTAACGTTTTCTTTCAAATATCAGTGCTCATCTGTAAGATTGGAGCTGGAAACATACAAGTTCTTTAGTGCTGACCCTTAGAGGAAGCATTAGATATTATGCTAAATATATTAAGGTTAACATAAAAACTCAAACAATGTGTGGTATTGGAGGCACAGTTCAGAATCTATCCAGGAGTGTGCCAAAGCAGTCATTTAAGTTGTTTCATCCAGCAGGCAACAACTTTTTATACAGGCATCATTTTAAATTAGACTGACCTACATTTTACCTCATTTATAGTTCAGTAGGGGGTGCAAGAAACCTCCCAAAATTTTCAGAGTTGGACTGTAGAGTTCAGCATGGCAACTATAGCTACAGAACAAAGAGTATTCAAAAGAGGGTTAAATTCAGAGGAGGTTGTAATATGGAGAGGGAGCTTTGCTTTCTAAGTGGTCTCACTCATTATCAATGATCAGCCTTCAATACAGGACCAGGCTGAAATCTTCACCACAATTTCTCTCACAGTATGCTGCCCTCTCCCAGCTCCTTCTGTAACAGATCACAAATTGAAAGAATAACTTTAAAACACTGACCTTTTTTCCTTCTAAGTTGTAGAAGAAGTTGAAATTATTTTAAGTTTATACTCAGCAGTAGGTTTTCCAACCTACTGTTAAGTCATTTATCTCCAGTCTATTCCTCCAGCAAGTGTTAACTACACAGATGATCCATGTATGCTACAGTGCTCATTTGCCGTGGTCTTTGTAGGGCATTTGTCTCTGCCTGCTAACAACAGGTCTTCTGGCATTTCAAGCAACAGGCACCTGGAAAACTGAGGGCAGAGGCTAGGACTGTGACTATTCAATTCATCACTTGGGAGCTTAAAAGAAAAAATATAGACCACACATAGCAAAAGTGATCCTTGGCAAAAATACACCAAAAAAACCAGGAGGTACAGGTTCTAGATATTTGTTTCAAATTTCAAATCTACAGCTACCTTCTGCTTTCACTGTTTTCTTCTACAGAAAATGTCCAAAGAAGCTAGGAAATATTGAAAACGGCCTTCCTCATTTTATTTACACCCTAAGTAATTTGGTTATTGGTCCATATTTCTACTAGAAGTTACTTGGACACTTTCCAGCATGCAAGGGCTACAAAGAAGACACAAGAAGAAGGCTGATAAAATGCTAAAAATCTTAGCTGGCCAACCTTGGATTTAGAAGTTAAATTTTCTCTAATGGTAGCATGCAGTGAAGTCCCTCTTTTCTTATGCCAACTGCACAACCAGAGGGACTGTGCAGCATTATCCAGACCTTATTCATATCCAATGGTTGTGGTGAATTTGTCGTTTCAATTATGCATGCTCTGAGAGTAGAAAGCTGAATTCATAATGAACTTTCAATGCCATCAAGGATGAAATCAACTTCACATGCTGAAGTAAGGTAAAGAGTGTTTTTGCCTTATTTCTGCCTACAAAACTGTTTCCAAAGACAGCGGGAGGGAGATAAGTCTCATATTTGTAGAAAAACCACAGCACATTTACTGCATCTCTCATATACATCCATTGTTGCAAATTAGCTTTATAAAATACACTCCTCCATGTCACTGAATAGCACGCTCAGCCTTCCCTTCCTTCTCACTGGGTAAGCTCCCCAGTCAACTCCCCCACTTCTTCATCCCTTGTCAGTTAATCACTATGACTCAGTAACTCCAAAATGAACTCTAGAGATAAACACCACTTCCAAGTCTCAGCATTCAAAAATGTCTAGCAGAGGAATTGATTCTAACTTTCAGATAAGACAGGGATATTTTTAAATATTGGAAAGGTGTCATCTTCCAATTGTACCCTCTCCTCTTAGAGTCCAATTTTCCCTCTGGCATGGTTCCCCCTACTCCACTTATTCACCTTCAATGACAAGCATAATTGCAGTAACTCCATGCTGGTAGAATTGACTGAGTGACGGTCAAGCATAAAACAACTGTATTGGGTCAAAGAAATATTTGAAATCATTTCACTTTCCAGATAAAAACCCATTTTCACAACTGAGGTTATTGACAGTACACATAACCCACCGAAGAAAGGAATGCAAAACCCAGAAGAAGCTAGATAAATCTGTGCAGCCACATCTCTTCTAATAGCACCATTTAAAATATAAGGTTGAAAACAACTACTGTCACATGTTCAAAATATGTTCCACTTTTGTCCTAAAGTTTTTTACTGAGGTGAGAAGAAAAGGGTGAAAAAGTACTTTCAAAATGCTCTGCATTCATGAAGACAGCTCCCATATTGTCTTTTGTTCGACAAGTCTTACAGTATTTTCCTTTTCTGTACCTAGTGAAAACCAAGTCGTCACTTCTCATTTTTCTCTGAAAGTTTTGTTGGCCAGAAATGTGACAGTTTTATGAGGCACATTGGACACACAATATGCTGTGGATATGCAAAACTAATAGCAGTAGCCTAAAAAAAATGAAATACCAAAACAATGTACACTAACTAGCTAGCTTTAATTCTCCCTACATACTCTTTAGTTTGATAAGTACTCCCTTATCTGCCCAACTTATAGAAGAAGGAACAGCAGTACAAATGAGAAGAAACCTCCTGGCCCAAAGTCATAACAAATTTGAAATACAACTGGACTCTGATGTGATCACCAGGTTACCAAACACGTCATATCCACAAAGAAAGAAAAAACAGTTTTAAAAAATCAACTGACTTGGTCTCTCTGAAATCCTGCAAAAAGGCACCATAAGGAGAGGACTGAATAGCAATGTTTCCATAAAGCCTTTTGTTTTCACACTGTAAGCTTTGATTCTCAGCTTGGTCAGTGTGCCAGTTTGGCCAAATTTGGAGGAAGATATCCTCTGATAGAAGGCAGGTTACAAATCACACCCCTCCTCCAAGAGGTTTGGGAAAAAAAAGAAATTTTCCTCAGAGGAATGTGAAAGAGATAAAAAACTATTTATTTAACAAACACACAGGAAAAGGATTATAATGCTAAATAATAAAATTTCTTGCTGTGGAGAGAAACCTGGGAAGATTTCAGAGTCCTTCTGTAGGTGTGGTCTCTCTCCTCCTCCTCAGAGCTAGGTCGATGTGGGCTCACCTTTGGGCCTCAGAAGAAAATTCTTCTGGTGTGTTCTGATGTTGTTGAAACAGTCCAGAAGAGAAAAAGGAAAAAAAAAAAAAAACAAAAAACAACAAAGTCCCAAGAAAACAAAATTCAACTCTCTGTTTCCCTCTGGAGAAAAGGAGCTGAAAGCTGGCTGAAAAGCAAGGGTGCTTCCTCTGCTCTTGCTGCTGCAGAAGCCGAATGCAGAAGAGTGTGTATCTTTGTCCTTGAACAACTGCTTTGAAAAGTTCACTCGGGGATTTTTTTCCTCCTCTCTCCCCACTCTAAAGCTCAGTTTAAAAGCACAGAAAAGCACAAAAATTAATTTCTGGGCATAGTGCAGATGATAGGGGATGCATATAATGAAGTCACTCCAAGACAGTCAGTCTGATGACAAACAAAAGACCATTTCTCTGTAACAATTGCCCAGTGGCCTGCACAAAATAAAAAGGTTGTTATCTTGATCTTCCACAGAAAGGAAATGGAACCAGATAACCAAAACAGCTGTGAGAATACCTTACAGTGATTTGTATACTCAGCAAATCAAAGCATTTTTCTCCTTCCATAAAAGTCAAGACTCACACTAAAGAGGAATCATTTGGAATGGAACACTTCCCCTTCTTTCCCAAATGCAGATCTCTTGTTTGGGTGTGTGAAGCTTTATCCTGTACAATGCAATATAAAGATGATCAACGCAAGTTTCATCTGTCCTTGCCAATAAACTTGACAGCCACTTTAGAGGGGAGACATTAATTTATATTAATTTCAATGGAGCTTGGAATTAGGCATCCAACAAGAATTATTCTGATGGTGTTGCTCTTCAGTATTTCATGACTGATCAAAGATGTCAGAAGGATAAAGGGAGTCTCCCTCTGAAGATTTGTGGGTAGAGTTGGTTCTTTCAATAGCATAATATTTAAGCATCAAGATTAAAGTGTCAGGTGTTTGCCTTTTACCCAGAAGTTCTGCAAAACACCTTGAAATATTGGTACTTCCTTCCTATAACTGGAGCTGAGATAAACTTCAAGTCTTGACATTTTATTTTCATGCTCTGGAGGACTTCAGAGCACCATCCATTTTTAACACTGTAATGAGAGCATGCCTATGTCAATCCATTTTTAATAGCTGTGATTAGTTGTGTTTCTTCATTCAACAATTAAATTAATTTCATTTGGATGGAAGGAATAAGAAAGGGTAAAGAAAATGTGCTAAGAACCTTGAAGCCTTTCATGGGCCACATGGACCTTGCCCCACCATGGCTTTTTGTCCCTCAATACCTTAATTTTCCATAGGGGGAATGAAGGTGCTCAATGCTTCATGCCCTGCTTCCCAAATGAGAAATTGCATGCTTCAGTACACAAGAAGTGTCAACATTCCCTCTTTATCTTTTTCTGCCTGAACCTGGACTTTGTTCAAGAAATTCTGCTTGCTGTTATATTAGGGCTACATCTAGTGTTCGAGTATACACGTAAGTTTTCAAGATCTGGAGCATGACTATGAAAATAAACGGTCAAGCGGGATATTCCCTGGCAAGCCTTGGCATGTGCTGCTGGTTTCCAGCCATGGTTGGTCTGACTAGACCCAGGTCCTTTGCAAGGGATGTGGATGCTGGAAGCAGTCCCTTAGGAAGATGGAGTATCTCATCTCTTGGCTGAGGTGGTAGACATGCTTCAAAGTCTGTGTGTATGTGTGTACATATGTGTTCATGAACCTTGGGTGCAGAAAGAGTTAGTCAATTGCTGTTTCAAAGGTGAAAAAGTTGAGAGTTTAAACCAATAGATTAAATCCCTTTTTTCCACTAACAAATAAGGCATACCTTCTTACTCAATTTCATTCTTGTTCTTTTGAGTTAGCATTTTCTAAGTGAAATGCAATGAAGAAGTGGTAAAATTAAGCCTTGACACTTGTCCTAAAGTGGTCATACTACCATTTTACCAAAAAGATATTAACTTCTTTTGAGATACGACTGCAGTAGTGGGAGGCCTGCAGGTCAAAGAAATTCAAGACTGAAATCACCAGTTCTATTTCATTTATCTCAGACTGGACAAGAACAAATACAGACTGTGCCAAAAGGTGCTAAATTTAGTAGCCTTGCTCATCGAAAGAGCAAATAGCTGCCACTAAACCAAATGCATTCTTTCTTATCAGTCATCAGCATGATAAAAGGAAGGATGAAACAATTTGTCTGCCAAAACAGACATACTGATGCTTCAGGCACATGCAACACAACCAAAGAGTTAGCAATCACAGCCTGTCACTTCCACTATTCAAGAACACTCTGGTGACTATCTGTTGACAAATTGAAAGAGATTCAAAGAAAAAATGCAAGTCTCTTTCAATGAGAGAATATGCTGCCTCCTAGTAAAAGACTTAAATACATTAAGTGCACCTGGGTCATCAGAAGAGTTGCTCCATCCTGACCTAACACTACCTCCTGGGAGAATGGGAAAATGTTCTGACACTAAGGGGTAAAGTAATATGTCCATATACCTGTTTGTGCTTGTTTAGAGTTAATTTTCTTCACACTAGCTGTTATGGGGCTGTGGTTTGGATTTGTGCTGAAAATGATGTTGATAATTCAGGGACGTTCTAGTTGCAGCTAAGCAGTGCTTACACAGTGTCAAGGTCTTTTCTCCTTTCCCCACCAGTGAGGAGACTGAGGGCACACAAGAACTTTGTACACAATTGGAACAGCTGACCCCAACTGACAAAAGGATATTCCATACTGTGTAGCATCATGATCAGCATATAGAGCTGGGCTAAGAAGAAGGGGACATTTGGATGGATTTTTGTGTTTGTCTTCCCAAGTCACCATTATGTGTTCTGGAGCCCTGCTTTCCTGGGGGTGGCCAAACATGTGTCTGCCCATGGGAAGTGCTGAATGAATTCCTTGTTTTGCTTTGCTTCACTTGCATGTCCAGTTTTTGCTCTACCTATTAAATAGTCTTTATCTCAACACATGAGTTTTCTCACTTTGATTCTCTCCATCATCCAACTCGGGTGAGTGTGAGAACAGCTGCTTGGGGCTTGGTTGCTGTCTGGGGTTAAACCATGACACTGACTAAAGCTAGAAAAATTCAGATGAGAAATCAGGAATACCTTCAGATTGTTGTGATCAATGGGACAATTTCCTGGAGGATGTATAAATAATCTGTCTGATGTAGTTAAGATGATATAGGTTTAAAGACAAGACTTTGGTCAGCCAGAAACAATGATTCAGATGCACAAGTTTCTAGGTAGAATTACAGCCTGCTCCAATGCTTGGCAACCATTTTGTGGAAGAAATTTTTTCCTAATATCCAATCTAAACTTTGTCTGGTGCAACTTGAGGACATCTACTCTTATCCTTTCACTTCTTGGGAGAAGAGATTGACTCTGCACTTCATTAGAGGGATTAAGTGCAAAGAGAATCAGTGGCTCAGGTAAGTGCCTCTGTTGAGGGCTCAAGAGACTGAATGATTGAGGGAGGAAGATCTATTTCAAGAGAAATCAGTGTGACTGGGGGACAATTAAAGTGTCCATGAACAAAGATTCAGAATGTGGAACAAAGACTTTTTCTGCATATGAAGAAAATGTCATATCTTACTTGACTCCTCCATACCCCAAATTGCTTTGGTTTTTTCCCATGGACTTAGTGTACTGTGTGAGTCTTTACTGAGGGAATAATATTTGTTTGGATGTCTTTTTTGCAGATATGAATAGCAAATATTGCAGTTATGAGATGGAAATATGTAGAGAAACATTAGGGGAGGGCAGGCAAAAAGCATACTTGATATTTACATCAAGTTGTGGTTCCATGCAGTTTATCCTGCTCAAAGCATCTTTGTGATCACTACATACACATGCATCCTGACTCCATACAATACATCCCTTGGAGCAACTGAGAAACTTAATTCATTATAAAAGCTTCGGGTCTCTTCTTTTGGAAGGATAAATAACTTTCTGGTAGATGGTTCATGTCTGTAAAAATACATAGTTGAAATACTGATGCAGAGAAATTTAATCCAAACTTGAGTAGAATTACTTGCTCTGACAAGCTTTCTTGTTAAGAGTGGAGATACAGCTCAATCCCTCCCATGCTTCTGGCTTTGTCAGTATCTAGGCAATTGCCTTAAATGATTATATGATATACCAAAAAGTAATAGGAACAATGTTACCTTAAAGAGAGTAGTATTATTCCCCTTCATTCCTGGATATCAGTCTCGGTTCGGGGCCAGAAATTTCCAGACTGAACAGTTCTGGCATCACCACTGGCAGTGATAACTACAGCAACTCCTAGCTCGCCATGCACGTATATTGAAAATTGCTGGGAAAATTATTCAGACAACATCTGTGTCCTACTTTGAAGTAGTTTGCGTACAGCTCTGCACACATCTGTTTAGGAACCTCATCTAAAGGCATTACCATCTTTTTCTCTTCATTAGAGAAAGAAAAAGCTCTTCCCAGATGCCTTCTTCTCTCAGCGTTCTTGTAGCTTCCTCTAAGTTTCCCTTAATATTAATTTGTCTACAGCACCATACTGAATCATGAATATACTGTTTTTCTGAAATAAAATATGAAAGGCAATTACTAGTGCTTTTGATTTACTTGAAGAAAACCTGCAGCATGTGGGTTTCTTTTCTTTTACTGATACATTCTGAACTGTAAAAAATAATGAAGCTCTTTGACCTGTGTCTGAGGTCAAAGAAATATTGAAGTAAAAAATGAGTACAGGAATCTTTGCCTGCACCACTTTGGTGATGTCAAATCAAGATGTTAATGCCTTACAGACAACTTTTTCTTGGGATTTGTGTGAAAGAGAATGCTCATAGCAGGTTAAAGATGTAAGGGAGTGTTTCACTTCAATATTCACTGCTCATGTGCCCATTTTCAGAGCTGTGGGGAAAAACAGGTGTGTTCATAAGAACCCCAGTTTGCTAAGGCATGCCTCTAGAAAAGAGACATCAAAAATCCTATGGGCAATTCTACCATCAGACATTTATTTAGATGCTGACAGCTATAATTCCTTGCCTTGCAATCTGTCCACCTTGCAGAACAGAGCTCTGAGACCAGTAACATGCACAACTAGAACTAAAGCAGCCTGATGACCACAAGAGGAGAAAGACATGCATTGCTAAATGCAGTGTCACCTCTTCCATCACCAGTCTTCCTGAAGTGCTGACTTTGATACAAATGTCACAGTCCTGAAACAGCAATTGCCTCTTAACATTTAGCTTGACTGCTGCACTGATATGGCCATCTTTCAGTCTATTCGATTGCTGAAAAATTTAAGTGGAATTAAGGTACTAGTAGCAATCAGTCACAGATTGAGATGGCAGGATTACAGTTTCCTAATTTTCTTCTCAGTTAAAAGCCTCAGATCTATCTCCTGAAAATTTCTGCAATGGGTTCTGTGTTATGAAGAATAAAAACCTGCAGCTATAACGGGAGAAAATAAATGGATGCAAAATAAATTGCGTTTCACATCAAAGCAAATTCAAGGGCTACTGCACAATGTGTATTATTTATTTTCATATTTAATTCATCAAACGTCATCTTTCTTTAATTTAAATAAACCTTATACTATCTATTTTGACTACTGGCCCAGATCATTGAAGGTATTCCAGATGTGTCAGAAAACTTACATGCACTTTGTTGCTCCATACACAGCCATTTGCATACACACAGATACATAAAATATGCATATTTTCATGCATTTTAGAGAAAAAGTACTGTCCCTTTATTACTTTTATTATTGCTTTCCTCTTTTAATTTCTCCCTCCTTTCCTATACTGTCTTTCCAACAACCATCTACTTTTTCTCCTAGTTTTCCCCACAACCCCTCACATTGTTCTATACTTAAAAGTGATTACAAATTTTACAGGGTCTAAATAGCAATAGCCCTTCCAGAAAAATAACCACTCAACCCCATACCCCCTAAGTATTCTTCCTCCTGTATTGTTTTTCTCTGCAGTCATAAACCCTTCCCTGAATTTTTCCCCTTATTTCTTTCTTACCACAACTGCACTTGATTCTTTATCAGCAATAAAGCTTAAATCTCTAAGCCTCTACCAGTACTGTTAAAAAAAAACCCAAAAAACAAAAAGCTACTATCATCACCTTTGTTATAAGGTGTCCATGCTAAAAATAACAGTATTTGATTAAAGAAAAGATAACTGAGATGCACATCTATAGGATTAGTGTCTGAGGAGCAGGCAGGATCAACATGAGGGAGACAATAATCCATCCCTGAGTTTCAGTATTACTGTTGCAGAGAATGGGATGAAGTGAGAATATATTATGTCCCTTGTGACAGTACAAGCAAAAAGAAGAAAGGTCTGTGAAGGGAATGGTCATCTTGGAAGACAAGGTGCACATGAGGTATTTTTTCCCTAGGAATTGAAGGAGATATGTTGTCTCAAATTAAAATCTACAAGACTTTTTGGGTGGATGGACACCCATGCAGGTTCAATCATCCTGTCTCTAATGTACTGCCTGTTTTGGGGAAGGCAAATCCTCACTGACACAACGGAAACCTGGGAAAACGCTGAACACACCTTTGGTGCCAAGTTCAAATTAATTATGTGATTCAACCTTTCCTAGAGGATTTCTTACAGGTTTTTTCCTGTGGGCTTTTTCCACACAGGAGGTCATTCAATCCAAGTCTTTGCACCTCACCTGCAGATCTACAGCACAGCTTTCTCCTCCCTTTCAGAAGAGGTTAAACAATGCTGTAGTGTGTTGACCCTGGCTGGATGTCAGGCACCCACTAAGGCTGCTCTATTACAGTTTTCCCCACTGCTGTTGGTGAAGGTATTCAATGGACTCATATATTCCTTTGCCAAGGTTGCAGACTCTTTGCCTGTGCAGCAAGCACACCTTGCATATCTCTTTATTTTTATTTTTTTTTAATATCCAGTGTTTCTCCATAGAAGACTAAACTGCAAGCCTGAAGTGAGAGGAAGGGGGAGGAAAAATTGATGAACACCCCTTGAAAGAACAATTATGGAAACAGGATGTGAGGAGACAGGCATTTTCATCACTCATTATTAGGTTAGGCTTCCATGGAGAAGGTCAAAAAGAGTTTTGAGGAAAACTGCCACAGAGTGCTTCCTCCCTCTGCCTCAATGGCATGAGTTCAGTAGAGAGGGCCCCTGCACTGCCCAAAACAGGGAAGCACTGAGTTTAAAAGTGTGATCTCATACAGAACAGTGAAAAACCTGTTTTTCAAACACAGAAAATGCCACATTGAATAAAGCCTTTCAGTTGGCTTTCAGATTCAGTCACCCTTGGAAATAGCCACAGGCACAATTTGGGTGATACCATCCACATACGCACAGTGTTTGGTGACCTTTACCAAATGTTTTCTAAAGGTACCATTACCACAGTTCCTGACCCTTTAGAAATGATATCCAGATCCTTCCACAAGCCACAGACATTTGTCATTGTAGCATCCATTGTGATCAATATAAAACCAAAAAAGCTGTCAAATAAATCAGTGATTGCAAGCATTATAAGAAAGCACCAGGGGCTAGAAATAAGGAGTAGCCTTTCATACATCCTGAGGAGTGAGTTAGGAACAGCAATTTGTTTTGCTATCTTATTGTTTTCTACTGACTTTTATAAGGAGGGTGTTTTTTTACTCTGGAGGGTTTTGGAGAACTCTAGACAGGAGATCTCAGAAGGACAGACACTCTGCCTTTATCAGAGAGGGAGGGAAGTACAAGAGGCCTCTTTGGCTTCTTAGGCAAGACCTTCTTTTTAGCAAGGATAAGGGAAAAGCTGTCATTCTGCAAAGACAGGATTTATCACTACCTTTTTTTTACCTTTGTGTTTATAACTCATAGTGACAAAACCATGAGCTGCAACTACAATTTTGCACTTGGGCCATTTAGGTCTGTCCCACAGCACTGCTGAGGCCAGGCTGTGCCTGACTGCCAAGTTCTCCTGCAGAAATGAGCTTCCAAGGTCTGCTGCAAGCAAGTGCATTTTCAAAAGCAGATATGGAACTAGTTCTTTATGACCTCTAGACTTTCCAAAGCTGGTCACAACTGGCAACATGTATGCGGAATTATTGTGTAGGGACACACCTGAAGGCATATCCTAATATGAACCTTCAGTCTTAAACCAAGAGCAAACCAGGATTAAAAACAACCCAAAGAAGAGAAGAACCATATGGGTTTAGTACCTACCTTCCATGTTGTTGCTTGTTCCCCCCTTTATGACACTGCAATTCAATGTACACTCAGTATGGTATATTTATTTCCAATACCTTCTCCAGCTTTTGGTTGTCCACTGGCTGTACAGAATTCAGGAGCTGAAGCCCACCCAGAGACCTGAACCCAAGACCTTTGTTTGCATCTCTAGCTTATCAGTGGAAAATTTCTGCACTTGCTCTCATCTCAGCTATTTCAGGATTCTAGTTATCTAGACTACAGACATCTCATCTTCCCCTTCTCTATAAATCATTACTTTGTAGTGCACTAAAAATGATGGAAATCACATTTGTTTTCTCATTCATTTCTCTGTTCACACAGGAGGAAGGGATCATCAGCTTGAAGTTCATATTGTCTCTTTGAAGGGTTAGAGAAGCTGAGACATAAGATATATTCTAGAATTCACTTTCAATTAAAATCTGAGAGGGTTTTCCCTGCTCTGCCAGAGAATTATCATCGCCATAAAGAAAATTTATCCTTATGGCTCTCTACAATAGTCTGCTTTTCAGCTACCAGTTAACTTTCAAAAGTTGTCTTAACTTAAAACTCCCAAACAAACAAGAAATTCTCTGATATCTTCCTCTCTGCTATCCATAGCCTACAATCCTTCATGCAGTACATAATCTCCCCACAACTACATAGTCTACCCACAAAATACCCTTAGGAGCCACCAGCTGCTTTTATAGCATGTCTTGGTATTCCTTTGGCCTTCAAATTCCATCTGGCTTGGAATGAAGACACTTGAGGCAGGAGACCTCATCAGGGATGCCAGTCTATGCTGAAACATGCCAGTGTATGCTGAAACAGCTGCTGGTCTTCTCTTTCTCCTAAAGTTGGCTTATCTCACCGTGATCAACTTTTTTTTAAACTGTGGCTTTGCCTTCAGCATGCTTACAAGTATCTCTTAGTGATGTAGAAATCTGAGCAACAAATTCTTTAAAATAAATCTTTTAAAAAGATGTTTACTTGTGTCATGTACTACATCTGTCAGACTATCTGATGAATTTACTGAAATTAAGGTAAGTAAAGTTTAGCCCAGGGTACTGGACTGGAAATCCTGAGCATTTTTCTCAGCTTTGGTCTGGTGAATGAGGTTGTACTCATTACTATCACCTCTATGCCTCAGTTTCCCTATATATGAAATAGTAATGAGCTACTAAACTCACAAACAGCTCTGAAAGCATTAGTGAAGAAACTTACCATAAAAAATCTGGGTATTATTGAAGAAAAGGGAGTTTTTAAAACTGAGATACCAGTGTTTAAAGGCTTGTGAAGAATTAAAAGGTGCTGAAATTCCTTCCATTTGTGTGGATTTCATTTGCTGGATGATGAGAGACAAAGGAGTAATCAGACATACACAGTAGATTGGTCTGTGGAAGTGGTGGGCCCAGGTACCTGAATTTCTTTTTCTATTGTGTGAGGATTATGAGCAAATTTTGTCATATATCAGGTTATCTAGGCAGAGGAAAATGCAGTGAATTTCTTACAGCTGACATGATCTCCCATCAACCATGTGCTCCACTGCTTTCCAAACCCAAATTCCCACAGTATTTATGTACCTAAAAATACACACCACTGCCTAATGGTGCTCTCAAAAGTGCAAATGAAGTGCTTACACCCCACTGCAATAACCCTTAGTCTCTTTAGGAGCTTTACAAAACCCTAAGTAAGTGCCTACCTTCACCTGTGAGCACCCTAAACAGCTTAGGAAATGAAGCATTAAGTGAGTCAGGAGTCTAAATGCCATGAAATCCTCAGGAGTGTAGGAGCCTTATTCACAGTGGTGAAAGTAATGGTCCAAGATGGATTGAGATTGCAGCTCTGAGTCTTTGCTTGGCACAGGAGTAGGGCAGGGGCTACACCCAGACTCCTTACTGTAAGGCCCTCAGGTTACAGCTGGGGCTGTTGCTGTCCCTGTAGCACATCCAGGGGCCTCACAGCTCTGGATCGTCTGGGACTGTCCCGCTGATCACTGCCACTGTTTGGAGTCACAAACTGGGTTTGCAGTAGATTTGGGTTGCAGCTGACAACACTGCTACACCTGACAACGTGATCATAAGTCTGAGCACCTCTGAACATGGAGCATGGGGTTTGTACCCACTTCTAGGATAGAAGAGCCAGATGAATAGGAAAAACCCGTTCTGTGGGAAATTATCCTGCTCCAGCTCTGCGTGGACATTCTCCTGTGGAGGTTCACTGAATCTCTGTTGTCAGTTAGGCACTTTTGAAGGCATCATATACAGGATGCTCCTTGGACTGGGTGGCTTTTCTTCAGCTGCCTTTTCACGGACAGACTTGTCCCTTATATTTCTCCACACCCCTCCCACTGGTTTTCATTTCCCCCCACCAGTTCTGCTGATTGCTTTGTGGAATTAAGGAACTTTCTAGAAAGGAAAAGCTGGTTTTTGTAAATTCCAGTGCTTTATGCAGCTGAAATCAGTGTCCATTCAGAGCATGTTTATGAAGAATTTTGGTTTGATTTGCAGCTTGTGTAAGCATGCATCAGCCTTGCAAAATAGAAAAGATTGCTTATTGTTCTATATGTGTAGAGCAAGATTTCAAGACAACTTCATCCTGTGCATGTACAAAAAAGGTATATGGGCCCAATTAATTTTCTTTCTTTCTGTATTATTTTCTAGTCTTTGTGTTGTACTGGTTTTGAAAATAAAGTAAGCAGTTTCCAGACCTCTTCCAGAAAATTCAATTTCTCTTCCAGTCTCTTTGTGTTGTTTGTTTATTTTTGACTGTTTTCTCTGTTGAGGCAGTGAAAATATGCTTGTCAGTTTCAAGTGTTTTTCATATATCATTATAGAACTTTCCTATGCAATCTAAGAGGAAATCATAATTTTCCTGTATGTCTTGGGATCACCCTGTAGAAGATGCTAATGCACAGTTGCTTTGTCATGATAGATTTAGTTTAGTTGGATGACTGAAGCAACTTTCATAAATAAGGGTTTATATCTTTGATGTAGCTACTGAATCAAAGGGAGCTTTATGCCAATTTAGCAGCTTCCTGATTCTTGGGACATTCTGTTGATGTGAATATTCTTCTGGGAAAGTAAAAACTCCAAATGACTGACCTAATCACAGCAGCCTTTCCACCCTCTCTTTCTGTGGGGTAAAAAAAATGAAAATTGCAAGTGACATGGGTGCAGCAGCTGGTTCTTCACAGAAAGGATGAGTAAGCAGTGGGATTCTTTGTGGGAGTTAATAATGGATGCTCATATTTCGCACAGGCTGAGAAAGCAATGAGATCTTGTGAACTGAGAGCATGAGGAGGAAATGAACTTAAGTGGTTGTTACAATACCCCCTTGAGTCCTGCTACTGGTGTCTTTTCAGTGGCAATATAGCTCTTGATATGACTTGACATGGATGCTCTTAGGAAGAAGGAAAACTTCCTAGAAGAAAATCTGAAAAAAGAAATGCAGAAGGAGTTGCAAGCTTTTGTGAGTTCAATGGAGCAGAGCCCAGTGGGAGGAAATGTGGTATCTTGCTAATTAATGGGCTGAATTGTCAGGCAACTTTCAGCTCTCAATGGGCTAGTCAATTCCATTAATCAGTTCAGCCCTGCATGGGTCTCCTCTAATAATGCTGTTAGTGTCACATCGTATTAATAATCAAAATTCCAATTAAATGACATTCCTCAAGTCTGTCTTTCCCATGTGTAAATGAAATCTGAAGACACACTGGTTGTTTTCTTTCTTTTATAGGATTTTGCTGCTATTGTTCTTTAACACCTGTTTTGGAGTGGAGTTTGTTTGCTCAAAATCTCGTTAAAATCCACAACATTCAGCAAACAGAGTTGTCCTATTGTTTTGTTTTCATTTATTTTTATAATGAGTATAAAAATTAAAAATGCACCATTAGGATGAGCATCCAGACCTCTCTGAAGGTCCATGGATTTAATCCCCAGGAACTGTAAGAATTCTTTTTTTAAGCACAAGTCCACCATTTCTATGCTTTCTGATTCACTTGAAGCCTGAAACTCAAAATGATGCTGATTTAAAAATAGCACAGTCAGCCTGGTTTGTAAAGTGTGCAAACAGCTTTCAGGAGGCAGGAAAAACAAAGAGGAATATAGGAGTGAAGGGCTAGGTCCATTTCCAGAGTGCATGCAGATTTGATTAGAGACCACCAGCTGAAACATGGTCAGCGTGTACAAGTCCAGAGCACAGCTTGCACTTTGATTTATTTGCTGTAACGGTGAGATTTTGCTGGGAGTATCTTAATCAAAGACCTGTAACACGTTCTTCAAGAGAAGTTAATCATTAGCTGAATCTCAGTCTCTCAAATAATCTTTGAATCTATAAGGAGATCTCTTAAGAGCCTTGTACTGCCCTGTGTCTCCCCAGAATCTTTCCAACAGGACTTCTTTGACCAGTTCACAGACCCACATCCTGGCATGGAAGAAGGAAAGACATTTACATCTTAGACTATTCCTCTCAGGATTTTTCCTCTAATATTCTATGATTAACTGCTGAATTTTAAAGTTCTGTTTCAATTACGAGTTCTGGCTCAGACTACCCAGTAACTAAACTTTATGATGTTGGATTTAAGAAATATAGTAATTGTCTATTACTGAGATTAAAAATTATAGTCACTNTTTTTTTTTTTTTTTAACTGTGTCTTCATGCTCTTTCACTTGCTCTAATTTGTTAAGTGAATTCCTTAGCTGTGAGCTGCCTGGACTGAGGATATATTTTGCTGTTTGTGTCCAAAGGTTTCTCCACCAAGCAATTTGTATTCATCACAGAAAAGGTGGGGTATACATCCATGAAGTTTCTGGGGAACTTAGCATGAATATCAACTTTATTTTGGAAACGTTGCTTCTTTTGTGGTTATATAATATCTCACTCAACTGGCCAGGGTCATGTCCTCAGCCAGCAAAGGTCTCTGAAGGCAGTCAACTAGGCAGAGAGACCTTGGCCCAATTTTGTCCCAGTACCAGCAATATCTGCCTGCCTCCTGAAGCAGAGATGCCAGAATTTGTGGATATATCTATCTGGGTCCAGGGCTGACCATAGCACAAGGGGAAATGATTTCACAGAAGCAAAAGAGAGGATGGATGCAAAGAATGCAAGCAGCAGTAATGAGAACAAATTGTTGGGTTACTCTGCCTGCCTCTGCTCTGCAGCTATGGAAGGCAAATCATCTCACTGCTGCTACCAAAAGCACAGAATGAGGCATTTCCTGCTTTCCTAAGTATCCATCACACTAAGCTCCACAGTGACCAGGTGTTTGCATTAGCCTTGCCTCTTGTGCCTCTTTCCATGCCATCACTGTCAGTCCAGCAGCAGCCCAAAGCTCCTCCCAAGGTCACCCACCACTCACAATGCCTTTTTACCAGCTTGCCCTGACCTCTGGTCAAGCTACAGACATCAAGGTGGGGGCAAATTCAGGAGTGTCCCCTCAAAGCTATGGTCTCTGAGCAATTTGGGACCACAGGAGAAAAATCTTCTCTAATCCACTTTACCAGTAAGTTTGTGAAACCTGTTGTTTGTGTTTCTCAAGCACAGTGGCTTTGAGGTCAAACTTCAGTCAGGTTAATAATGGCAGCAGGGCCAGAAAGGAGATGAGCCATGGATTACTAGTGGAGACATGGCCCTTTGTACAAAGGGAGAGGAGGCAAAAAGTGGTAGATGAATGTCACTAGGACCTAGGGACTGCAGGTAGGAAGGAAGACATGCTTGCAGAACATTGCACACGTTTACACCATATGACAGTCTAATTCAACCTGCAACCTTCTAACCACAGTCCCTCTGATCATACTGAGCTCTTCAGAAACCCTAACTCACTGCAAGTTGTAAAGGAACAAGTAAGGTTTTAGAGTTGGATCAGCCAACTAATATTGCTCTGAATTAATTCAGGTGTGATGTTGTGTTGAGAGTGACAGCTGGACTGACAGCCTCAGAGTCAGACCTCAAAGTGGTCAGAATTTACCCATGAGAATATTACAGTGAAATTTTGCAGCTTCAGTGAAACCCACAGAGAAGGCCAAGAAGATAGTCAATGAGAGAAGATGTTCTGGACACAAGGAGAAGATGTTCTTGTTATGGGACATTAAGAGGGTACAAGGAAGAACTTGTGGATAATATGCAGCAACTATACCTTCGCTTGCATAGCTTATTGTTTGACTGCTTGAATGGTCATTGTTTTGTTAGACAGCCTTGTCACTGTTTGTTAAGCAGCCAGTCTCAATAGGCCACAGCTATTTTGAAGAGGTATAAGAATAGCAGTAGAGAAAATAAAATCTTCTATCGACTTTGGATTACAACAAGTGTGTGCTTCTATGTCCGCCTTGACCAAAGTCACGATGTAGAATATATCTTTAGGAAGACACCAGTTTTGATTTAGAAATAGGATCCTACCAGCCCACAACACATAGGAGTCAAAGGAGAATATTAGCTCCAAATGAGAATTATGGAGTAGAATAAAGAACTTCACATATAATGTGTACCATTTTCAACAGATGTTAAACAACTCAATCTCTGAAGCCAGAAGAATTATGCTGATTTATGCTGTTGTAAGAATGTGAGTCCAGAGTTTTAGGACTTTTTTTTTAAACAAAGGTTTGCACTTCATTGTAATGCTGCTGTTGAATGAATAGGTGGGGGTTTACATTTCTGCAGATTGATGAAGTGTGCTGTACTTTGTACCTGATAAGAATAATATGTTTGTTTATTTATTAGGTGGGTAGAAGAGAAGATTTATGTCCTTAATGATGCATTTCCCTTGCTTTTATGTATTTGGTGTTGCAAATGACAACTTTGTAAGTAATGCAACTTCACTTAATTACAGCCCATTTTCTTCAAAACAAGTAGGGACATGAATTTTCTAGGGGACCTGCCTTGGCGGAAAATCTGAAGGGATAAAAATGAACTGCTGCATATCTAAAAGGACAAAGAAATGGTATGAAGAATCAAATTGGAATAATGCTAGATGTCAAGTCAGCCGGTGATTTTGCTTTAGAGAGACCAATTCCCTTCAATTATTTGAAAAGAATAATAATTATTAATGCAATTAACTTTTTTTTAATTTATTTTAAAAATACAGTTTAAGATTCCCATCCCTGGAAATCCTCAAGGTCAGGTTGAATGGGGCTCTGAGCAACATGGTCTAGTGAAAGGTGTCCCTTATTCCAACTGGGAGGTTGGAATGAGATGATCTTTATGGCCCCTTCCAACACAAACCATTCTATGATTCAAAGATATTAAACATGGTACGATTCACTAGTTTAGATTTAAAATGTATTTTCTGTAGGATTCAGGGTATGAAAAATACATTCAAAATGTGAATGGAGAATGCAGAAGCACTGAACAACCCAGCTTGTTGGGCACAGTTAACAAGCCAACTGCATTAGCACAGGTGACCCAGGAATACCCAGAGCCCAGAGTAATGTCTGGTGGCTGAGCACACTTTACTGCTCAGATGCCTGAAGTGGTCACTTAAAAGTGAGCCTAATGGTCTCCACAGGACTATTTGCAGAGAAATCAACCTCCATAAAAAGCAGACAGTCCAAGGATGCAAAGGGAAAATATGCAAGGAGACATAAAGGAAATTTGAACCATGCTCAAGAAAACTCGATTCACTGTAAATGTCACTGCAGATGAAGCTCTTCAAGAGGAGTGCAAGAGCAGGCAGGATGTGGTGGATAAGCTTTGCACAGGAAGGATACATTATTTGAAGAAACATGCTGTGATGATTTCAAGAGGCATTTATTTCAAATCTGTTGGCAAGTTGCTGGCAAGACAGAGAGGTCATGTGGGTTTCTTACGAGAGAGGAAGTGTTCTCATGTTGCACTACCCAGCTGGAGCATGAATTTCATCCCTAAAGCCACAGACATTATGTGCAGGTATCGATTCTTTTGTTCTCTTTCCCTCTTTTGGCAGAAGCAGTTAGAAAGCGTTTTTCTTGACACAACTCTTTGTCAATAATAAGAAAATCCTACGGAAACCATTCTGTACCATTTCAGACATTGAAATACAGAAACTAGGCTTGATAGAAAAACATCTACTGGTGTATATGATTAACTTATTACAGTCTGTCATGTTAAGGATCTGAGATCAGTGCTGGCTAGGACTTATCTGATGTGTGTCAATACAGCATGGAGCTGGTTTTTTATTGACCCTTCTCTCTCCTAGCAGCTTCAAATAACATGGCATTGGCAGTGTAGGGAAGGTTCTGGGGGTCTGTCCCTCTAGCAGAGGGAGTCAGGAGTCCTGGTCCTCCTGGTCAGTGGGGCTTGTAAATTTTCTGATGCAATTTTCATAAAACTTTCCTGGTTTCAGGTGTGATTGTATTCCTGAAATTCTCTTGTCATGCTATTTTTTTCCATCCTTTGTCTCTGACCAAAGACAAATCTTTATCTGATGTCTAAAATGTTTTACAGCATTCTCAAATTTACAGTTCTTTTACCCAACATTAAAGATATTTGGTTACTTTAATTAAAAACTGTTGTTATGTAGCACTTAGGCATTTAGCTAGAGCACTCTACTGCATCATGCTGGAGTAATTACTCAGAGTCATCATCCAGGGTGTATAGGATAGGTATTGTACTACTCATATTATAGCTAATCACCTTCTGGTAAGTATAAAACTCATGTTTGCCAGCCCTATGATGCTAACACTTGACAATAAGTTCCTACTACACACCTTTCTTGTGACAACACAGTTTTCAGCAGTCACAGGGGAAAACAAGGGAGTGAAGTTTTGTCTAGACTACCATGTAGTAGGCTGCCTGCTGTGTAGGCAGGCACTGACATTTGCCTGTAAGCTGAACTAGGAAGATGCAAGATCAAGATGATTCACAATCTGGGAGTGAGTTTCCAGGGCCCCAGACCTGCGGTGATATTGCAGGCCTCTTGCAAAACTGTGTTAATTGGAGGGTAGCAGCCTTCTAAGATATTGTGGTTATTGGCAATTTAATCCTACATAATTTCTACCTAATGGGGTCATTCCAATCCCTCTCATCTCGAACAACTGAAACAAGGGATGGACAATAACAGGGAGCTGATGTCAGCTCTCCAGTAACCCTCTTTGAACCCAAGGGAATTGTTGAAATCCTGGGGAACCCCTCGTCAGACTGACAACTCTGGTTAGAAGCCAGGCACTGCTGCCTAAGAATGAAAAATCCATGAGAGGCATGGAGAAGAAAAGTTAATGTAATATTAAAACTAGAAATATCCACTCTGTCAAATGAAATGCCCTGCTGTTTGATCCCATTTACTGGAGTAAGGCTTGGTTTTTAAATTACATGTCAGATATAATTTCTCACTGAGGACATGAAATGTGGCACTGTTCTTTAAAGGAAGAAAAGATCATCTCAGATCCAAGTGCCTGACTAATACTGAGCTCTCTTGCATAATGGTTCCAGATTTGGCAGCCAGGTGCAGCCTCGAGTGAGGGTTTGGAAAGGGGCCATGGACACTGATGGCAGTGTCCAGTGCTGACTCAGGAATGTCCATCTCCCTTGGAGGCATCCCTGTTTTGCAGTGGATTCTGCCAGGTGGACCCAGAAAGCAGAACACCTCCACACTTCCCTTAGGATTGCATGGCAGCACCTGCAGTGAGCTCACTTCAGGGAGAAGCCACAGATTTTGTGCAGGAAAGGACAGAGACAGAGGAACAGGAATAAGAACCAAGTGAGCACACACATCCTTGCAGGTTTTCTGAGTTAAACCAAGAGGCACTGGTCTGTGAGCACAATAGCAAAAACCCAAGTTTCCTTTCCTTTCTTGTGGAACAAGACTTCTGAATATATATTCAAACTTACTTCAAGAGGTTGTCTTCCTCTTACAAGCCATATCTCTGCCTTATTTTATTATCCAGTTTTATTGTATCTTTGCTAAGTGTGCCTGTTGGGATGAGAAGGCAGAATTAGCACCTGTGTTTCTATTCACTTTCTGTCTTTCTCTGCCTGAATTTTCATGCTAGAAGAAATTTTAAGTGTGATTATCTACCTTATTGATGTGATGGGAAGATTCAATCATTCTGTTCTTTAAATTAAAAGCCTCGAACACCTAGAATAGAAGGCAGTCCCCATGGGCAATTTTTAATTAAATTTTCTCTCGTTGATTCTAATCCGTACTAGTGTCTACAGGTCTCAAGGCACATTGTGCAAGGTGCCGTGTGAATCTGGGGAAAAGAATTCATCTCAGATGATTTTAGCTATCCAAAAGTGAAGCACCTAGCTGTGCTTGTTGAAAGGGTTCTCTCTACAGTGTAAAACACAACAGCAAATGAGCCCATTCTGTGATATGTGTTTTAGAAAGGTGGGATCAGTCTTCTTCTGGACGTGCCTCTGTCCATTAACTAAATAAGAAGCTTGTCTTGTTGTCTTGGTCCAAGGATGCTCAGGTGAGAATCAGCCCTGGTGTGTGGTCTTTTGCATCACAGGAAGAAATAGCCCTTAGCCCACCTGAATTCGAATTTGTGCAGCAAACAATGAAACAGGAGAAATTAGAAAAACAGTACTAAGTGGTGAAATTACTTGCACACACTTCAAGGCAGAGAAGGAAGCAGCACTCAGACCTTCTTGCCAGTGCTGGGTCACCAGTTCAACTCAAACAGTATTTCCCTGGCTCAGCAAAGATGAAAGCTGGTTTACCCAGGATAAAGTGAGATTCCAAAGGGAGTTATTTGCAAAGGTTCCCATGCAACTGTGTCTTTCTTTCCCCAAGAAGGAGGCAGAACTTGAGGAAGCCTTGCAGATCTTTGCTAAGATCTCTCATTTTCTCCCTACGGGAAGCTCTTCACACCAAAATTAGGTTTGGGTGTGTTGGTCTCCATGTGATTGTCCAAATGAAGTCTCTGATTTTGTCACAGTTTGATGTCTACACCAGGTACTCCATCCTCAAGAGCCTGTCCTTGACAGCTTTTTAATCACATGAATGGTCAATTACAGAGTTGGATTAAATGAGTTGAGCACAATGGATTTTTTTTTCCTCATTTTCACTCCCTCTTTCTATTTACAGATTTTTCTGGCAATAGACAAGAATTTCCTGTAATATGTTTGTTATTTGAAAAGATTCATGCATTTTGTGAGCAAATAATTCTTAGCCTGTAGTTTGTTCACCAGTAATTTGTTGAGGATATTTGGAATGCATGCGATGTTGGTTAGATACATAATTCACTTCATATTGTTACTGTGCTCTGATTGCGTAATTTATATAATAAAATAGAAAGCAAATTATGAATTTTACAATTGCTTGAACAACAGGAAATTTACTCTCAGTGAATATTTGCAGATTCTGTCTCAACATTCATTTTTCATGAGCTTTCATTCTGGCAAAGATGCTTTGCTGCAATATTTCTGGAAAGCAAACACCAAAAGGATCTTAAATACAGACAAAACAGTTGGGGAAACAAAGTTGCATTCAATGGAAACCACTCGCTGAGTTCCTTCAGGACTGCTTCAGTGTTGTTTTGCCCAGTCCTTCATCTCACTGCTGGTCTGAAGATTGAAATTGTCTGCCAGTGAAAATAATAGAGAGTGAGAAAAACTGAAAGTCACTGTGTACCCAGCACTAGATCCATGATTCAGGACTCCAAGTCATGCACTGGATAGCTGAAACAGAGATGGCCTCCAGCTATCTTCTCTGCCTCTTTTGGCGGTCTCCCCTCCACACTAACTGTGCTTTCCTATTCATTTACCCAAAACAGACATTCACCCTCTTTTCTTTTTTTTTTTAATGATTGGCCCCCTTCACCCCACGCATCCTGTGGAGCAGCCACAGCCGGGCCCGGGCCGCTGCAGGCACTTCATGACTGCCTTAGGGCTCCCCAAGGGTGGAGGCAGCACTTCTCTGCCTGCCCAGACCCCATGCTTGGGAAGGCTTCAAGGAAGAAAGGGAGAGGCATCTGGCTGCCTGTTGTGGCTGAGGGAACATGTGAGCACCATGGGACATCCAGCAAACGAGACCTGGGACATGCTGACACGTGTAGTGCTTGGGCAGCTTTGGGGCAATCCTTTGAGATAGCAGAGGTCGCTGGCTTGGGATTTGTTGTTTTTTTTTTTTTTTTTAAATTCCTTTGCAGTTGAGCTCTACAAAGTCACTCAAACAAAGTGTGGCAAAATTTGAAAGCCCTGAAGATATTATTTATTTTTACAAATCCCGCAGTAAGTCAGTTTAGTTGTTCTGAGGTTGTTTCATAATTTTGGATATTTTTTTCTGGTTGTTTTTCCACTCCTTTCAGATGGAGAGTTCTTTGGTTCTAAACCTCAGAGAAGTCTAGGTAAAACAGTGGATAAAAATCATGGCATTCACTCCACAGGCTGAGTTGTCCCACCTGCTGCTGGTCTTCTGCTGACCCATGGAGAGCTAGAGTGGAAAGGCTGGGAGAGCTATTGTATTGATCCACCAGTAAACTAGAGCCAAGATTTTCAACCAAACTTTGCCATTTGTCTATATGTGCCTATGTATGTTCATGAAAAGCACTGGCCCAATGCATTGTGAGCAGTGGAGCCTTATTTGACCTTATTTGCCTAAAATGTGGATAACTGGGGCTAATTTTTTTCCTTACTGGAGACATTGCATCAACATTGCAGTTGGCCCCAGGTATCCATGTAGACAATTGAAACCTGGATCCTATGCCTTTCTGGGCTTGGCACTGCACCCAAGGCTTCACCCTTGCACGGTGCCCGTGCCCTCTCCCTCTGTGGCACAAGGCACAGCATGGCACCTGCCATGGGGGCTGAGGAAATTGGTGTAGGGACTGATTGCCATCTCTTTGGTGGAGGTACAGAAACACTGCTGCTCCAGACATGGAAGTGAAAGAGGACAAAATCTCTTCTGCCAGGCTGCATGAAGCAGCAGCAGCCTCCCCGTGCAGTGGCTGCTCGCTCTGTACATGCCCGGCTGCAGCCTTTAATTAACTTCCCTGGCTGAGCAGAGTCGTTGCTAATGAAGCAGCTAATTCTGAGAGCAGGGGGCATGTTCCATCACTTAGTGCATTCCTGTGATTCCAGAATCCCATAATACCCCGTTTTCCTCATCAGTTATCTCCTTTTGTATTTTTTATATTTATAATTCTACTTCTCTCCTTTCCCACATGGCTGTCTGTGCTCTGGCTTCAATTACATTTCTGCAAAAATCTATCTGAGCAGGGTACAAAGCTTCAGTTCAAGATTTACCAGTATCTAATCTCAGGAGAAAAGTGCCATGTGAAGTACAAACCCCAAACTGGATTTATGTGCTCACTTGGAATTAACACAAGCCTCTGAATGAGATTTCTTTCCTTCCTCAGAATGAATTCTGTTCATAACTACTCCGACAAAAATAAAATAAACTAGATTTTTTTCTTGTTGTTGTTCACCATTTGCTATTGTCAAAACACCACTATTTTCACCAGGGATCAAAGGTGGTCCATGCAACTGAAGGTTTAATATCTGATACAGCCTTTAGCTCAGTCCCCAAATAGAAGTAAACCTCACCAATGTGGCATCCTGGATTTTTTTCCACTGCTTTGTGGGTTTTTTAACTGCATCTTATTCTCAAGGTAGCTTGTCCTAGAAACTTCAGGTGAAGTTTTGTAGAAATGTCTATGAATCAATTTTGAGAGAAGGAAAATCTCAGAGGGAACACACCTTTTGGAAACTCAAAAACTTCAAAATAACACAAACTCCAGAAGATACTGACACAGTGAGCAAGGGCTGAAGGAAGCCTGTGGTTCCAACTGAACAAACATAATTAAGGTCGTGTCTTTCACTCAAATTTTCTGTCAGGCAATCCCACCAGCTCTGTTGCTGCTTATTGTTCTCTGTTAGTCACCGCCTCCCTCAGGCCACTCTGCAAAGCTCCTCACTGCTACCGATAAGGTGGAAACACTCAGGTTTTGGGATGAGGGGCAAAAAGGAGGAACTCAGCACTACTTCAGTGTCAGAGGAAAAACAGACAGTGGGGCCCAAGTTAGAACTGATTCTGTAGCACCCAATAGCAGGCATTAGGTAGCCTCTTGGAAGCCACATGGCTGTAAAACCTTTTGTAGGAACTTAATGAGCCATGGTCTGGAGAAAAACTTCTGCAGACCCCTCGCACTTTCTCATCACTGTGCTCCCTTTCAGCTAGAGAAGAGAGCAAGGAGAAGAAAGCTTCTGCTGAGTGAGGAGAATAGAAAATGTCTGGGCCAGCAAGGAAAGGAAATATCAGAAGCTGCAGCTGGTTGTGGTGAACAAGCTGGATCCCAAGGCGAGAAAAGCAGGGAAGCCTGAGCAGGAGGAGGTCCACAGGCAGCAAGAAGAGAGGCAGTAATAGAGCTAGCTATTTGCTCAATTAATTGTCATTTGTTTAATTTGTAATTTAGAAATGAATTTTTTTTTTTTTTTTGTGATTCATTCAGGCAAAATTTCCCGAGGTGCTGAGAGCAGTTTCCTAAAATGAAAGATGATGTTCTGTGATTAGCAAGATGATTATTTGCACTCTGGTCTAAGAGGGCTGTTATGGCAAGGTGCAGCTTAGCAGCACATCTCTCTAGTCTTCAACCTGCCAAGGAAGCTTCATGTCCCACTATGCAGGAGCCACTCTGACAGACACACTCCACCACCCGAGCTGGGACTGAGGCCCCTTCACAGCTCCACACCCCACACTCACACAGTCCCACCAGGTGCCCTTACTAGCTCAACCCCAGGCTGCCCACAGCAGAGTCTGAGATGTCCAGATCCTTAAAATAATTAAATCTTGGTGCGATAACAAAGCAACAGCTCAAGTTGGTGCCTCCAAGTAGGGACCCCAAGCAAAAGAAATCCTGATCTTTTATTCTCTCTTGGGGCTGGGGGTCCTTGGCTCCTGCTGTGTCTTTGAATGTCCCATCACCTGGGCTCAATGCCAGTATTATTGTGTTTGCTGTTGTCATCATTAAGAAAGGAGGAAGACTTAACTCAGGAGATTATAATGATCTTTTATCAAGAATTGAGGGAGACTTGAGGAAAACATGAACCTACACAACAGTTAAAAAAGCCATACACTGATACTGCTCTTGGTTTAAAGCTTAGAGATGTTAAAGAAATAAAAATAAAGGGCTAATAATGAAGTGCAAAAAAACTTAAAATATGTCATCTTATTAACCATTACCAAAACCTGTTTGTTTTACTTCTAATTCTGTATTGACTCTATTGATTTAGTCTTCTTTAAAACAGTAGTCTGTTCAAAGATACTTATGTACTTTACCATCTCTTCTCATCAGAGGAACAACATACTGAAAGCAAATATAGGCTCTGGTATATGGAAGTTAAAATGCATGCTGCAGGCTTGTGCTTTTGTCCTGGATGTTTTAATGGAGAGAGAGAAGTACTGCTGCAAAGCCAGAAACAGGAGATATTTTTAGCTGCTGAATATTAATAAATCAAGGAGTTCCCTATCTTTCACGAAAGCATGAAGAATATAGAAATATTGGGCTTTATCAAAAAGGAGGTACCTATTAAAAATAGCTGTTGGAATACAAAAGACTTACAGATTGAAAAAAACTCAAGTTCAGCTTTGTCTCACTTGCAGACCAGGGATGTTTGTGAGCAGGACTGCACACAGTCCTGTAGTGACAGATTAATATACTGAAAGTGCATATAGGGTCCAGCAGGATTTCAAAGTCATAGCAGATCAAAAACAACAAGGTCATGATTATTATAAAAGAGAGAGGCTAGTCAATACTTTCAGGAACAGAGGGACATCCCTAGGAACAATTCTGAGAGCCCAAATTCTACATGGGATAAAAAAACATTCGGTGCCAGTAGTTCTGCACTCTGTGTATCCTAGCATCATTTACACGTGGACAGAAATATTTTTTACTCTCATTATAAGCAAATTTAGCACAGACCAGAAATTACACAGGGGAAAGGGAGAGACAAGCTGAGTACATTATTATTTATTATCAACATGGTTACACTTCAAAGGTGCAGTAAACGGAGAGATTTGACTTTCAGCTGGTTAGGCACTAGACAAACACAGTCAACGAGGCAGTATTTGTTGCCCATCCCCCCTTTTTTTGGTTCCCCCTCAGTGGCCCTTTTGGGAAATACACCAGGTAATAACTAAAAGCCCAGTCTTTAACCTCTCTGAAGTCAGGATTTTTTAATCTTACAATAGGCCATTAGTGCTCAGAAACCTGAAGCTCTGGATTTCACCAAATGAAGTGAGATAAAAGTGTCTGTGCATACATTACCCATTGCATGAGTAAAATAAAATAAGGTTTGTGAAGGAATGTGTATCTATGTATCTACCAGTGCCAGTGATTTCTAGCTGGAAGGGATGAGCACCACAGCTACTGCCACCCACTTGGAGCTACAGCTTCCAGTTATACCAGTGCTGATACTTTTAATTCCCAAAAATGTTCTCAATCACTTCCCACAATAAAGGACCCATATTTTGTTCCTCAAAGTAACTGTAGAAACCATAAGAAAGCAAGTTTTCAGAGACCAAACACACTTTTTGTAGAAACATCTCAGAGGAATGAAAGAAGAGCCGGGCTGACTCTGAGTAGTGCTGAACCCGACTGAGCCTCCTTTTTCTGATGTGCCCGAAAGGGGCTGCACAGAATGAGGCAAACAGCCAGCACTCTGTGATGCCCACATACATCTGTGAATATGTTGAGACTTCCTAAGGCAGAAGTCAGACTCAGTTCATTGTCTTAAATAGCCATTGGTGCACCTCCATTACACAGAGGATGCATGGATTTATCATTGTTCGAATTCCACTTCTTCCACTAGGCAAAGTTTCCTCTCTTTCACTGTACTTGCTGCCTCCAAAAACTTTTCTTAACATTCAAGATAAATGTAAGACAATAAAGTTTTTTTACAGCACTTTTAATGCAAAATGGATCCTTAAGCAATTTGCTGAGTTAAATCACAGTTACAGAATTAAATAATGTAAATTTAATTTTTGCAGCTTTAATGTATTAGTCCTTGTTTTATTGCTACTGTCCAATTTGAGTAATTCTTTCCCTTCTTTTTAGTGCTATTATTTAATATTTATATAACAGTGCTGATCACAGGTCCAAATAAGACTGATCTGAATGTTGTACAGACTGAGTAGTCACACGTTATGCTCCTCAAGAGCAGATCCTGAAAGATGGGATACCATCCAGAGGGACCTGGACAAGCTTGAGAAGGGGGCCATGGGAATCTCATGGGGTTTAATGAGACCAAGTGCAAGGGGTTGCAGAGCAACCGCTGATATCAACACAGGCTGGGGGATGAAGAGACTCAGAGCAGCCCTACCCAGAAGGACTTAGGAGTGCTGGTGAATGAGAGGCTGGACATGGCCTGGCAATGTGCACTCACAGCCCAGAGAGCTAATTGAATCCTGGGCTGCATCAAAAGGAGCGTGGGCAGCAGGGCAAGGGAAGGGATTCTGCCCCTCTGCTCTGCTCTGCTCTGGTGAGACCCCACCTGCAGTGCTGCATCCAGCTCTGGGGCACCCAGTACAGGAAGGGCATCGATCTGTTGGAGCAAGACCAGAGGAGGGCCAGAAAGACAATTAGAAGGAGAAAGCATCTCTCCTATAAAAAAAGACTGAGAGAATTTGTTTTATTCAGCCTGGAGGAAAGAAGACTTTGAGGCAACGTAATTGCTGCCTTCCAGTACCTGAAGGGAACCTGCAAGAGAGATTATTTACAAAAGCATGGCTTCCAAACTGAGAGTAGGTTTAGATTATATTTTAGGAAGAAATTCTTTACTGTGAGGGTGGTGAGGCACTGGACCGGGATGCCGAGAAAGGTTGTGGGTGGTCCATCCCTGAAAGTGTTCAAGATCAGGTTGGCTCTGAGCAATCTGGTTGAAGGAAAGGTGTCCCTGCCCATAGAAGGGGGGTTGGAACTAGATGGTCTTTAATCCAAACCAATCCCTTCCAATCCAAGCTGTTCTATGATTCTGTGATTTTATGACTCTATGAACCTTCAGAATTAAATTTTTCTTTCACTGATAAGAGTGGTAAAACTTAATTGGTTTTGTTGAAGCCCTTAGAGAGACTTCATCCGATTACAGACACCAGATGATTCAGTCATCTCTAGTCTGATTGCAGGTGAGACACTTGTGGTTTTAAAGGTCCAAAGATGATTTTTTGGATGTTGTATCTACAGTTATAGCAATTCTTGGTTCATGCTCAAGGTACAAATATGGCACTGAGGTCTTTGGTGTGCATCATGCCAGCAAGCAGAAGTCTGGTGAAAACTTGGCTGAGGAGACAGACATGAGCTCTTTGAACATCTGGTCAGGGTGATGTGTGAAAAACAATATTCAAAACTGCAGTTTCATTGACTGCTGAGCCCTGGCAGAGAACTGCTGGGAGACAAATCATGAACTCTGAAAGGCCCAGCCTCTGTCTAGTTAAGTGGCCAGAGGCAGAGAGAAAGGTGGAGGTCTTCTTTCCAAGGGATTGGGCACCGGTGTGTGGTGGAGAGGAGTGACAAGTTCTGCTTCTGATATGAGGCTCGCTGGGGCCACAGGCGCATGCACATCATCAGTGCTTGAATCAAGTCCATGCTTTAGTTCCATGACTATTTCTAGAGCGATAACTTTTGGCTCCCTGCAGTTTGCTAGCAGAACTAAAAATTGCTTCAAGTGTACTGACCTTTCTATTCTGAGCTAGCTTTCACCAGTCCCTTGGAAACAGCAGTGAGCCCCAGGGGACCACACAGCCTTCAGGCTGCCAACTGCTGTCCTAAATACTCCAACGGCTGTTCCGAAGTGCCAACATCCCCAAGGATGCAGAAAAACAGACCTTAGCACAACCTGTCTGGAGAGGCAGATCCAGAGAGAAAAGAAATATTTTTGGCTGGATCCAGTGAAGTAATCTTTCATGGGCAGTTGTCTGCAGCCAGGAGACAATATACTGAGCATCAGATCTGATTCCTTACAGTAGAAGCTCCTCTCTGTTTATTTCTTATCACATGCTGAGTAGCAGCCAAGTCCCTCACCCTGTAGCCTTTCACAGACCTTATCTACATCTTCTTCCTCATGTCCTTCAAAAAAATCTTGAAGTTTTTCATCAGAAGATTGGTTTTTTTTCCCTTTTGCCAGTTAATGAACAAGGAATGTGCCCAGAGACTGAACTGATTTTCTAACAGCCTGAGGAAAAACAGCTTTCCTGTCAACTTCCTTTTCTTCTGGCCACCCACCCATGAAAAACTGCAGATAGAGGCATCTGCTATCCCAGGAAATTTTGAAGGGAAAGTGCTCAGACCAGGCAGAGCTCTCCAGAGATGCCACCTCAAAACCCTGACATTCAAGTGACCTGGGAAGCACTATGGATTTTACCAGGAAAAAATGTAATATGGTAACATTTTGGGAGTCCTGTCCCACAGTAGTCATGTGGCTTTAACTCAGTGGATTGCTCTGTCCTGATAATCTTCCTCACTCGATGCTCATGTAACATCTGATCATCCCTGTGGTAAAACTGCACTAATTTTTTTGTTCTTCCACAGCTTGTTTCCCCTTTCATTGAAAGGAATACCCTCTTCTCTTCACAGTTGTCCTGCCCAGGCAGAATTTCACTGAAGCACTCTGAGATGATTATTCTGTTCTTCTCCCTGGACATTTTTTCCAAAAAGATTTGTGCCAGAATAACGTTTTCAAAAAGCTCATTTCCCCACATTGCTCCAGACAAACCTTTGAGACACACCAAGATGCTGTGGAAAATCAGACAGCAGAATGAAGGTGCATTTTCCTGTGAGAACTCTTGCCCTCGCTGCTCTCTGCAGATCCTCTGTTGCCGTCTGTGACATTTCCCTGGAGGCTGCTGTATGAATGACAAACAAGTGAAGGGACAAGACTCATTTGAAAAGAACAAAAGCTTCCAGAAAGCCCTGAAGGGCCTTTCCACTGCCGCAGAGAAGTACCCTCCAGGAGTCAAAAGGAAATCTCTGAACGTCCAAACAGAAGTGCCCTCTGAGGCTTTCAAACCAAGCAAGGCTTCCTTTAGATTTAAGGCTCCCTTTAACCTTGCTTGGTTTGGTGGAGGCCTGAGGGATTTTTTTGTGCTCCAGCTATCAGACAACAGTTTAGAGGCATGTGGCCATGAGCAGCCTCCCTTTCCTAGTGAGGGAAATACAGGGAGAGTCCTTTCCCTGGGCATTTTAAGCAGCTTTGTCCCAGGGAGCCTTTTTCAACCGACTTTGCTTCAGGTCCAAACTAAATGCAGCACTTAAACAGGGTTCCAGAACATTATGTGGATATTGGAAGCCCTAAAGAGTGCAGGAGAACTGCAGCACTCATTCATTTTGGACAGTCATGGCTATGGGAGACATGGATGTGATTGGTTTTGGAGAGAGCCATACTTGTTGGCTTTGAGGCCAAGCTGAGTTACTGAGATTGAAATCACACTCTGAAATTAAAGTTCTGTATATTTGTTAGTTTTTTCTAATGTGGATCCATAACTGAAATTTCCAACTCCAGCAAGTAAACGGATGAAACTGGGGAAAGAGTATGCTGCACTGGCCCTCTGCCTTCCTAGACCACGCCTTTGTTTCAAGCTTCTCAGGAGACCAGAAGAGATTCAGATGAGCTGTTTCTAGTAGATAGTGGTGTTGTAGCTCTGACTGTTAAGTCAAGAAATGTCTTTGTATCTAATTTCCTCTCCATTATAAACTATAATAAGGAAATATCATTGTTCCTTCTGCCACATTTTCAGGCACATATATTATCTGGTATACAGGAAATAAAGACATAATATAATCTCTGACTTGGTTACCTTCCTGCCTTAATACGTTAATAGATGCCTAATGTAGCTTTTATGGTTGAAAGAGTTCATTAGTTTCCAAATTAGCAGCCTGAAGTGAATTTTGCAACCACTAAGTGACTTTTCATTTCTAGCAAGACATCTGTTTGGATTTTTGTTTTTATAAGATTAGTGTCTATGAAATATAAGTGACATGAATGACACAGGAACACAAAATTTTAAGACATCCATTATTGTTTCTTCCTCTTATAGTCTGTTCTTCCACCCATACTTCAAAACTTAAAATCCGCTGCACCATTTTCCCTTCATCCAGAGGAAAATGTCTTTTCCTCTAGGAAATCAGTTGGGCTTGGGAGAACAAACCAATGGTGACAACACACATTTTACTGTGGGAGATGCTCAGCAGATCTTAGAGTCTCTATAATTGCCACAAGCCTTAAGTGATTTGTGAGACTGAAAGGTGGATGATTCCAGCCTTCTTGGGTGTGAAAAGAGACCCTAGGTACCCTAAAAACTGAATTCCCAGGAGAAAATTAAAGGAAGTAGATTCATTTTAAAAATAAAATAAAATGTAATGAGACAAATCTATGCCTTTTGCCTGGGACTATAGACACCAGTTTGATGTCTCTGACAGCTCATCTTTAGCTTCTGTTCATGTCCTGAGAGTTTAATTAGTGTTATGAACTTCATTCCTATCCACATGAGAAGCTTTCAGGTAAGTATGAAAAAGTACAGAAAAGCACTCTGTGAAAAGAAATAGAAAAGTTCCACTGAACTTCAGCAATTTGGTCACAATGCTTTCTGGGTAATTTAATTTCTTTATTTCTAGGTAAGAACATGAAACAAATCAGGCAGAAGAACAATCCAAAGCAGCAAAGCTTTAAGACCAAGAGACACACTGATTAGTTAAGTGTGTTCTCAGACCAGAACTGCTGCAGTGCCATCCCAAAAGAGCAGTTTGCTGGAACAAAGCCTGGGGAAACCATGGACCCCCCAGTACATCAGGGGTCAGACTGTCACACAGCTTCTGCAGCACAGCTGGCCTCTTCTGCTGGCTTGAATCACATCAAATACAAACCTCCCTCCCCAGCTTGAGAGAAACCACAAGCAACAGTGTCTCTGTGGCAGGGGAATATGAGCCTTCAGGGCACAGACTCCCCACCCTCAGAAGTTTGTGCTGTGAATTTCCAGCTCCATGGAATGTGCTTTGGCAGTCCCGGGAAATGGAAGAGACAAAAGAGACCATTTGAGATATACAGAGGTTAATCTCACCTTTAGCCATCTGAAAAGGCATCCAGTACAGGTCTCAGTCATTCTGTAGTCAGCAGAGAGTGACCACCACCTCCCACCACTTGCCATATCCTTCCCTGTGCTCTCCACAGCTGTTGCAGCCAGAGATGAACTGAATTCAGAAAGCTGAAGCACTGTAATGTACCATCAGAGGGAACTGGGTAACTTCATGAAACAGAAATATGAATAGATGGAGGAACCATGGAGAAACAGATCTGAATAGTCAAAATACATATGAAGATGCTGCAGTCCTAAGGGTTCCAGAAAAAATACTGTAGAAATTCACAGTGAAGTCTGGCTTTACTTTTGGTCTTCATAAATATGTTGATGTTACGCAGAATGTTAGGCAACGTGTTAGCTAAAATTGTAAAAGCTATAGTGAGTACTTCATTTTCAGTGAAACCACTGCCTCTGAAGAAAGCTCCAAAGTGATAACAAGTCTCAAAATCATACAAAAGGATTATTCCCCTTTTAAATACTTAGAGAACCTGCCCCAACATTTGCTGTAGTGTGCCTGAGTGTGACTTTGTAGCTCTGCATGTCTCAGGGATTTTGCAGGCAGGAAACGAAAGGTGACATGACTTCAATTGAGTAACAGTTCCCTGAAAATTCACAGTTTATTAATCCCTCTAGCTTTGAGATTAGCAAAAGGGACGTTGGTTTTTCGTTTGTTCTTTCCATTCAAAAGTCAAAGTGTAGGTCTGTACTAGCAACTAAGAAGAAAATTAACTCTATTCCAGCTGAAAGCAGAACAGACAAGACCTCAGCCAGGTGTCACTCTGTGGTAAGCATTTCTGTGGCTAGTCCCTGAGTTTGACAGAGTTAGTAGCTAGAAGAATACCAGGCAAAGTACAAATACAGCTGCCTGTGTTAGAGTCTCCCTGATAACCACTTCTAGGCACTGTCACAAGCAGCATGTATACTGAACCATCTTGTCCCAATAGGTACAGCCATGTTTAGGTGTAGATACATCCAGCATTTAGTGCATGCATACTCTTGCTGCATGTTTACTGCAAAAAGTCAAATAAAAATAATTTCTGGCCTGGCTACATCATTTTCTCTTAGGAAATCTTCAAACCTTGGGTGCAGCACCTCATTAATATGGCTCTATGACTCTCTAATCAGGCCTGCTTTTTTCCCAGCCAAACTAAAGGGAGCACACATGTGACTACACACGTTGTTAGACGTAATAATCAACATTAATGTTTCTAGGTTTCTTTTACCTAGAAATATTGTTCAAACAGAACATGACAAGTAAATATGACTTATGCTATATATTAGGAAGCACCTTCTCACAGTAAAACAGCAAGGAATGTGCTAGTGAGTGGTGGGAAGATACTGTCTTTTGAGGCTAGGTGATGATCAGCACTGGGCATTTTGAAAGCAAAGTAGAAATCATCCATCAAAAGTGGCTTCAATCCTAAGGGCAAGATGACTTTTAGAGGCGCCTCCTAATCTTACTGTCTCTGGACATGTTATATACTGTTATTTTATAAGTTATATAATTATTATAAAGACTGTTGTCTATTAAGGCTCTACTGATAATTTTCAGTACCATCTGCAATGCAGTGGAATGCAACAATAAGGAACAACTCAGTGGTTTTGGGGCTAGCACCAAACTGATACTGGAAGTATCCTGAAAAACAGGGATGCAATGCTAAAGGTGCTGAAAAGCTTAAGAGGTGGTATGAAATCAGTAAGTGCAAATCAGGAAAGGCACAGTGAAGGAATGCTAAGGGATGGCAAAACAAAACCAGGAGTAACCAGGTAGGCAACAGGACAGCAAGGAAATATTTGATCCATTCCACCCCCATTAGCAGGTACTTATTACTGTGTGAGGAACCATTGTGGAGCATTCCAGCTGTGTTCCATCCAGGGAGCAGCAGCTGTATTTTGTCCTATAATTTTTGTACCATTATAACTTGTGTTAGGATGTGAACATAACTTCTCAGTTTCCTCTAATTTTATCCCCAGCCATCTTTCCACAGTAGAGCTGATGTAGTCAGAGATGGGGAGATGCATAAATCTTACAGCATGCAGAAAGGTGTTAAAAAGGTGATACAAGAGAAGGACAGCTGAGAGAATTATCAGAGAGTGAAGGGTGAAAATTGTTTCTCCTTTATACTTGCACACATGCTTAGTTGCTGGGTTCCTGCCATGGGAGCTGTGTACTCTTTTCTCCCTACAAGATTTCTTATGTTCTGACAGTGCAATAAAGCATCTTAATATGCTGCAAATATGATGAGAAGGGGCTCTAAAGTCCCACTTAAGAAGCTTAATTATCAAGCAGGACCCTGGAAATATTGAACCTATCTTTTCTCTGTGGTGCTTATTCCCTGGCATCTCTGAAGGGATGTGAAGAACAGATGGTGACAGTCAGGGGAAGGCAGTTTTGTGGTGTCCAGAGTTAACCAACCTCACACTAAAAAGATGAGAGAAAAAGAGGAAGGGCTCAACCTCTCATCCTGCCTCAAATAAGTTGTCATCTCCCCTCAGTCCTCAGCAGTGGGATAAACTGACCTGCCAGGATGCGGCTGTGGAGAACTGTCTTGTTAAATGGCACTTACCAAAGTGGGACAGCTATTTATAAGGGGGTGTCAGAGTACTGTGGGCAAAACACAAAAATGGTGGTGCTTTCCAAGAACTGCCTGTTGCTCAGGAAGCTCATGGAGTGCAGGCTGCCCTGCTCTTCCTCCTGGAGGCATATCAGGCATGCTTCAAGGCATCATTTGTTGAGAGCAAACACGTAACTCTTGGGTGACTTAGACACAACCTCTCAGGATGCACTTTTCCTCCCTCTGATCTATTTTTCTCTGCTAATTATTTCCCCATGCAAACCTGTTGGTTACTAGAAAGCCTTTTCATGCAAACCAGCCAGGGAGGATCTTCACTCAGAAACTAGTAACTCTAAAACAGAGGGAATTTGTACTTTGCTATGAATTTACACACAGCATAGATATTTTTTCTAAGTAAGTATATTTTAGAAGCACATTTCGGTGAAAATAATGCTATATGGGCTGAAAACAGTAAAAAGATAATGCATGATTTCCACTTATGTTGTACTTAGCATCTTGTACCATAATAGTTTGGCCTGTCTGCCCAGAAGTGTGACTTTTGGGGTCAGAACAGATAAAGCAGGAGAAATATGCAAAGTAATATTTCCTAACCTCTCTTTACTTATCTCAGTAGCCAAACACAGCTCTGAAATCAGCAAAGGAATTCCTCTTTTCTCAGAGATTTAGCTATTGCCTCCCCCTTGTGACTTCCTTAGTCACATGTCTCTGTCAAAACACCTAATCTGTTGTTGGTGTGCAGCTGGCCATGTAGAAAATGTAGCTGACACTATCCAGTGTCAGCTCCACACCATCTCTGATCTCATGCTTGAACACTGCCTGTCAGGCACAAGGCAGAACTCCTGGCTTTTACACGGACTTTTTTGCAGAGTTCAACAGTAATAAAAACTCTTTGTGACTTAGTGAATGAATATATCAAAGTTTTGGAGATGGGGTAGGGCTTAAAAGTGACAAAAGTCAAAGGGGCAAATTTTTCTGCTTGAAAAGCCAGGATTTTTGTTTAAGTGCTGGCAAAGATTTTGCACCAACAAGATGTGCTTATACAACTGTTATTTGCTGGCACTTTAGGAAAACTTCAGAAACAGTATTAGATAGACAGGAAAAAGAAACAAGAAATACAGAGGGAAGCAATGTTGACAGCAGTAAACAGAAAACAAAAATGAATACCATTACTTTAAATCTGTGGCATTTTCATAGCAGGACTATGTGGCTCAGGCAAGAGCTAGCTAGCTGCAGAGCTTTTTACATTCCTGGTCAGCCTGGTAGCTCTCAGAATCTGCTAAAGCTGGGTGGATTCAATGGGATACAGACCATTCAGGTGATCCATCTCAAAAGCTCACATTAGACTGGGGGTGTCACATGTGATGCATTAGTGCAATGGAAGCTGTGTTGGAAATTTTGGACTTACCCAGGAGCTCAGAAGATCTCTTGATAGATATCCCAGCCATGAGCTGACTCCACTCCTGCCCATCCTTCCAGGTTTCTGTGAGAAGGAAGCTCAGACACAGGGGCTACAAAGAGCTACGGTATGGTCTGGTCAGGTCCCCAGAGCAAACAGCAGGGATATGACAGCCATGGGCCTTGAATCACTTTCCTACTCTGTTCAGATGCCATCTCAGGCACTAGGGTTGATCCCAACATCCTGACAATATTTCTGCTAATCATTTGATGAAGTCTGAGGCACTCCCTGACCTGCCTGATCAGTTCCCTGTACTTAAATATATTTAAAGGCATTGGAATCTTAATTAACATTCTTTAAGTTTATTTCTTTTAAATATATGGCAGGAATATAAATATTGCAACTGACAGGTTTTATGACTTGTGGACATACCTCCAGCAGTCCCCTGAACTGCTTGGTGAGGATGGAGAACCAGACCTATGTTATACAGTCCTCTAATTTCTAGAGAAGGACCACATTAGATCCCAGACAGAGTGGATGTGTTTCCTCCTCTTCCAGCCAAATGACTGTCTCCCACAGTTGCTGGGGAAGGGAGGAACTGAAGGACAACATATGAAGTACCTGCTCTGTGTTTCTGTATAGATGATCCTGGAACCGGATCCCTGAGACAGAGCACTGAACCCAGACTAACATTTACCAACCACTCTACAGCAGAGTTTAGCAATGTGGGCCCAGGCTGGAATTAATACAGTTCCTACACCACTACCCATGTGTTTCTACACCATGTTTAAACTCTGTGCTGTCCTACAGTGGTACCTGGGGCTGTTTTTTAGCCCAAGCACTGAGCAATAGTAGCACAAACCAACTCCTGTGTGTCTCCTTCCTCTGATGCAACTGGAGTCCAGGATAGCAAGAGAAGGGAAAAATGTGTCTTTCCTTCAGCTCTCCTCAGCAGGGATAAGCCATTGAAGCACTCTTCCCTGCCCAACATTTGCAGCACACTGCCCACTTGCTGTGAGCATGTCTGTCTCTTGTGGGGAGGGAGAGTGAGGACCAGGATCCCAACGTGTACTCAGCTGCAGTCCTGAAGAAATCCTCGCTTTTCCAGCTCTAAAAGAATACCTCATGTATAATGAGGAGTATTTTAATATGCCATTTTAAGAACATTAAATTCTTAATTCATCTTCCTCTTAAGACCATGGTAGGAAGATGAATATCGCAAATGGCAGGTTTTATAGCTGGCGGACACATCATCAGCAGATGATCTCCCAGCTAAGACTGAAGTTTTCAGCAGTTAAACTGGCCTGACTGGACATGAGTAACTCAGCACACAGCAGTTGGCATCCAGCCTGAGGGTACAGAGTGCCCTGTCACTGAAACTGCTGCTTTCAGGAAGATGAAAGCATGGAGCAGCACAGGACAGAACACAGGAATAACGTGTTGTTGTGAGAATAAATATGTATATATGGGCACTGGAAATGGTGGGCATCTTTCTTCCATTCCCAAAGCTTCCAAGAACTGATGCAGCCCTTTTTACTGATTCTCTTGCTCTCCCATCCATTGAATTGATCACATAAACAGTCTGCATGTGTTGACTGCCACAGCTGAGGAATACCCAGGGTTATCTCTGCTCAAAGCTTGGAGGCTGTCCTGAAAACCTCCCACCCCTTCAAAGCCTGAAGGGACCTGGGAGGCTTCTCCCCAGCCTGATCAAAGTGTGTTAGGGCCACATCCGTGTGGGACACAGCATCAAAGCAAGTCTACAGGTCTGAGTCTTGTGGCACTGGGCTGCTTCTGGTGGCAGGGTCACTTGCTTCAGGACATGCCTGGCTATCTCTGCTTCTTGTGCATCATGACAAGTATGGTTACCTCAGGAAGGATGGCTTAATTCCTCATTTGGCTGTAGCTGTGTTTGTAGTTGCCTGTATGTCAAAGGCTGGCATGTGGTGGCCATTAGCACTTCCCAAAAATACAGTTAACACCTTCTTTTTGAACAGCACTCTTCTGACACAGATTAAATGTGTTTGTGACAGGGTGAAAACTGTCAGCCCTTTGCCAGGCAGGCAGCGTTACCTTTGCTGCACAGAGAAGCAAGAGCAAAGGAAAATGAAGTCAGGTCTTTAGAGACATTAGGTTGTTTAAAGTGCATTTAAGCACCATCCCCCATTCACTGCAGTTGGAGATAGGTGTGAAAATCCCAGTGACTATTGATTACACTTAGATGTCTTGACACCCTTGAAATTCTGGCTCTTGACTTCCAGGTGACTTTATTATTCACACATAAGTGGCAACTCCAGACAAAAAAAAAACAGAGGTGAGAAAATGCCTGGCTCTGTGCTTCAGCCTCTGCAGCACTCTCTCCTGACAGATAGGGATGGCAATTCCCCACAGCAGTGGTGCTCTTTAGGTCTGGTGTCCTTCCTCAGGTTCACCTTGAGGAAATGATGTTTTGGATAGTCAGAATATCCGCCCTCTTCTTTAACAAATGGATGCAGTATTGTTATGTTGTTATTACATACTGATTTATAAAGCACCTTTCACATACATCACAGTGTTGTATGATCTAATTACAAAACACCTGAGATGGAATAAGAAGTATCCAGACAAGAAAATTGCTTGAAGCCTGACCTTTAATGCACTAGAAGAACCAGAGGTTTGGAGTTAGTGGGAGGCTCAAGATGAAATCTATCAATCCAGAGTGTTTATAGGACCAAGAGCCTACCTACTATCAAAGCTGTACAATTAAGAAGTGGCCAGGTGGAAGAATTATGAATAAAATGGAAAAGGTTTCCTTAATCACTGCTTCCTCCATACTTCAAAGCCCATGGAAATCTAGGGAAGCTGTGCTCTTGACTTTGCTGGCCCTCTGATGTCCCCAGACTGAATAAAATGGGTTGCTGGTACCAAAGTCCTGCTGTGTCACACCCCAAATTCAGCGTGTGTGTGTGATGACTGCTACCCATATATCTTTGCAACCAGCTTGAAGAAAAAGACAAAGTACAATGAAAGTTTTGGTAGGTTTTTGGTTTTGTTTTTGTTTTTCTTGGTTTTTTTTTTTTTTTTTTTTTTTAATTCTGCCTTGATTTTTATTTCTGTCTTAATTTGGAAGGTTGCAATTCACTTTCCTGAAATCATCTCCTCAATCTTTATAATTAAACCTCATTTAAATATTTTGGTCACTTTCATGAACTAATTATAGTGACTTATGACTGAGAAGGTACTTTTATCTTAAGCTTCTATTTGCAGATGCTTAAAACTTTTAGAAAATAATATCCTTTTGGCTTAAAACTTATGTTTGCAGAGATCAAATCTGACCTGGGTGTGGAAAACAATCATGTATGAGGCCTTTCCACCTCTTTTCAAAAAATATGAAATGGTAATTTTTCTCCCGCTCCTTTCTTTATTACCTTCACAATTACTGAAACTGTATCACATTATTTCTACTGGTATTTAGGCAAGACATCTCAGAAGATTGAAGAGATAAGGAGGAACCTATGTCTTCAGTAATAAATATGCTGTGGTTTTTTTGTCTTTCTAATACAGATATTTTTTCTTAGAGTTTGAGGCATTTAAACAATAACAAACATATAAAAGAAGAAAAAAAAATTTATGCAGGATGACTGGAAGGGTTCCCTTCTTCATCACCACAAAAGTTTGATTGCTTTGGTCTTGAACCAAAGACTCTTAATCCTGTGCACTTCTTTGTGGTTGTTGATTTTAGAAAACCTTAGGTCCTATGTAATGAATAAACTGCTTAACCTGGATTCTTTGTCAATAGAAAGAGGTTAAATCATCTGTCTTTGCAAGTCACAATAGAATTTCAAAGCCATATTTGTATTCTCGATTTTTAGAGAGATCTCCAGCAAAAACAAGGAGCAAGGATTGGCTGGCATCCCATCTTTTCATTGAGATCTGATGTTGTCCAGCACAAGGACCTGGCTCTCTGACTTCATTTCACTGTATCTAGAAAGTGGCTTAATACATCTGGAGAATGAGATATGCCAGTGAACTAATGAGGGTGCACAGGGTTTAAGTTCCAAGAGGGTTCAGAAAATATTGGTCAGTGAAGCAAAACTGAAGTCTATATTCAAGCTTTTCCAATAGCCTCTGCTCAACTCCAGAGCTGCAACCCCAGACCAGGTTATACCAGATGTCCCATCCATTTCCTTCAATTCCCAGGAAGAGTGGCTTTTCCAACCAGAGGTGATTTATTGCGGTGCCTCTTTCCTGGTCCCCAACCTTTGTAGCATCTCAGCCAAATTGAGGAGCTGTCTTGGGTACCTGCCTTTGTTCTTGAGTTGCCTGACCTATCCTTACGTGTCCCTTTTAATTAAGTAACACTTGACTTGGTTTAGTAGAGATAATAAAAGATGATGAGGATAGTACAAGGTATCTTTACCTTGCCAGGATGATTTGAGAAAGCTGAAAATCCAATCTGTGTGTCTGAAAAACACTTCTGTTTGGGGGCTGGAGGGGAAAAAGCATCTTTTTCTTTCCTAACATTCTCCTCTAGGGAAAATTAAAGGTGTCTAGGGTTTTCTTTGTTCTCCCTCTGCCATCCCATCTTTCACTTTCTGGCTTCTTTAACTTCCAATCTCCTTTAAATTGCATTAAAGGAATAGGAGAAACCATTTCTTTTCTCTTTTCGCCTTGGAGCTAAAAGCTTTCTCTTTTCTTCACACTGCTTGTTAAATGCGATAGACTGAGTGAAAGCTTCATAAATCATAAACAAGCAGAGGACCTAAATACAAGTGCAAACTGCAAACTGAGGAAAAGAGAGACCCCAGCATGCACATTAGGGTTAGCATCAAGCACACAGCACTTGTTTTAAACTGCACTAGCAGGAGGCAGGGGGCATGCCAGCTCTTTGTGTAAGCCAGAAACCAAAACAAAAGCCAGTGGGCCATGAAAATCAGATAGGAAATAGCTCTGCAGTATTATGGTCGCAGACAGATGCAGATTTTTACTCTCCAGTGTTGTTTATCCATCTATAATGATCACCTCCTTTTCCTTCTGTGCCTCCTTATAGCATGATAAGGCTTCTCCATTCTTTATCAACTTGCAATTTGCTCTGGACTCCCCTGACTGCAGCAGTAGCAACCTCCAGAGCAGTCCAGTAGTGAGAAATACTAGACTGTGATGCTAGTGGATCAGCCTGTGCTCAGGGTTAATTTTGGGTTTCTGTTTGTCTCAGGACATCCTGATTTTCCTCATGCCTGCTTACACCACTATGAGCTGTACTGAGCAGGTGATATAGCTGAATGAAAAGGCAAAACAATCCACATTCCCTCAGACATAAGCATTCATTGGTGGTAAGCTAATGCAAGAGTCAGGAAATTGGCTCCCATTTTTCCTGCTCGTGGGGCTCAGCCTTCCCATGGTCAGTGTTTGTCCTGAGACAAATTGGGCTCTGCTTGTCCATTTTCCTGAGTGAGTCTGCACAAAGAAGGGAAAAACCAGCTCAGGTAGGGTGGCACATCTTGTCAGTCAAGAATGACAACGTAATTGAACGGGCTGCTGTCCTCACCTCTGTCTTGAGAGTGCAGGTGCTGCTGATCATGTTTTTCTGAAAAAAGGTCTCTTTGTGAGGAACTCTCCTTGACATCAGCAGAGCACATTTCTCTCCAGATGCAGAAGATTCAGTTTGGGTTTGTACTCATAATGCTGCGCTCTTTCTTCTTGCCCTAAAACTGTGATTGTTCTTTAGTTCCCAGCTCTTGGAGACGGAAGCTTTCCAGCCTTGGGTCTGGAAAATATCTTGTCGGTGACTGACACTACAGAAGTCTCTTCAATAACATGATCCACTGTCCACTTGTTCCAACTTTATATCCTCATCATTATCCTTTAAATCTATGACAGGAGTTTTCACTGTGGTTATTGAACTTCTTGAATAACTTCTGTGAGCAGTTTTATCCTTTGCAGAGGAATGGTTCCTGTTTATCAGCCTACCACTATCCATTATATTGTTTATTCCTGTATAGTATTATAGTAAGTTAAATAGGATGGATCTACAGTGACAGAGACACAGTGCTTTGTTCCTGTTGTCCTCATCGAGGCATATTTAAATTTTCACTTCGATAATTAGGCAGGCATCTACTGTACTAAAGTATATCTGCCTAAAATTCCTTGGGTCCCATTGAGCTGTTTGTAAGAAGAGAAAACCAAAACTGAAGATTGTCTGTCTTTTGATTATCCTAGAATTCAGAAAGGTAATTGTTTATTAAAAAATAGTACTTTTCATCAGCACACAAACCAACATAATTTTGTGTTCCTTCAGCAGTGTTTGAATTTAAATTATACTAAATAAATTCATTACAGTTTAGAATCATGGGTTAACTGGAAAGAATGGTTTCCTTTGTTTTTGCATTCCTCTCTCTGATAACTTTTCTGCTGGTGCTTTGCTTTTACCACCTAAAAAGAGGCACCACAGGGCAGCTCTCTTTTCCCACCACATCCCTAGGCAGTGGTGGGAAAAGAAACATTTTGTCCTTTGCAGCCAGTTTTCCTTTGTCTTTCCTCTTCATCCTTTTGCAATTTTAACAAACCTGCTTTCTCCCCACAGGCTGCCTATTTCAGGTACACTCTGAAAATTGTGTGTCTCAATTTTGCTCCTAGAAATCTTGACTTGACAAATGCTGCTCCCTCCTGGCATCCAATACAACCTTTAATAACTGACGAGAGGGGTTAACCTTTGGTCTGGGAAGTAAAAAGTTATAAATCAGTTGCTGTTCCAAAGGGCTGAGTTTGCATCAGGAGCTCCAATGTTTTTCTTTGAGAAAAAAAACCAACCAAAACCAGAACAGATAATCTAATACAGCTGTGGCTGGGAAGAAACAAGACATTTGTAACAGCTTTTAAAGCATTAAAAAGGAAGCACACTAGGAACAAATACTGTGTTTTGTGTTCTGAGGCTAAAACATGACAGTTCTGAAAGAAGAGATTTACCGAATCAGGTTTGATGCCTTAAAATAATGAGAGAATAGGAACTTCCAGGGGAGGAGGGAGAACAGAGTTAGGGTATGTGGCCTCATTTAGAGAAAACATAAATGTGCACAGAGCAGAAAGGAATTGAACATTTAAGCCTTGGTTTACTTTCATGGAAGAAAAAGCTCTGTAATGTTAAACATTTATCAAGATGGCTCTTACTGATGTGGTCATGCTGCGCCCAGAAGCTGCTTGGGTTCAGAGGATTGAGTCATGACAATGGGATGCTGAATCGTTCCCTGCAGGAAGAGAGGCCACAACCTCCCAGGTAAGGGCAAAAGGAGGAGGTGGATGAGGATGAGAAGTAGGGCTTTTTGTTCAGTGCCAGTGGAGGCAGAAACTCTAGCTGGGGCTTGTCCTGAGTGCAAGACAGCTGTGCTAAATCCATTTACAATCCAGTCAGGCCAGGCAAAGGCCCCCAGCCTTTTGCTATACAGTCCCTTCTATTTGAAATGCTTTCATAAATGCCCATAGCTAAGTCAGCTGTGTCCTCAGCTTCCTGGAGATCCCCATCAGCAAACTGGGGAAAGCAGGCATACCACTGCATGAGAAAACCTGCATCTGACCTGCATCTTTCTGGAAGTAGAATAAAATTGGATTTATTTTTTTTTTGTAAGAGAGAGAATTGAACTATTCTTTTCTAATTTCTGAACACTTCTTTTGCATAGGTCTGCAATCTCCATAAGAGAAAGTGCACCAATGGCTCTACACAAAAATTAAGTGGTAAATGTTCACTTGTTTTGCTTAGTACTGATAGTCTTGATCCCTATCTCCATTGGTGCTATCATATCAACACAGCATCTTTTTACTTTTGCCAGTAGGGACACCTGAGGAGGCCAGAGGAGGACAGAGGAGGCAAAGGCTTTGCCAAGGCTGTTCAGGTGCCCCAACTCAGTCATGGAACACACAATACTTCCATGTTCTTCACAAGGCAACAAAATACATGTAGTTTGCAAGGAAATAGAAATTGCTGTAAGGAATAGTGAATAAGCACTGATAGACTCTGGTCCTCCAGAAGCAGACAGCCATTCAACCATGGATAATGACCTCAGCACAGATGACAAGATAAACACAGGACATGAGATTGAAGTAGACGTGCAGCATTTGAAAACATCCTCCCAACAATCCTAGCTGCTATGTTCATTCATTAAACAGTGACAAAAATGCTATTTAAGGAGGGCATAAAGGAAATTAAGAGTTAAATGGACATATACAACTGCCTCATGTATCCACATGAACTCACACATGCTGATACATTTATCACATACTATCATATTTAAGATATTATCACGTGTTATTCACTACCTTGTTCTTGTTCAGCCAGAGGCATGTTTTGCATACACACACACATTTTCCCACAGAACCTAATTCAGCGCTGTAGTGCATAGCACACTTCTATGTTCAAGACACATAGGCTAAATCTTGACATTTCTAGGTGAAGTCAAGGCAGTGGGAACTAAACTCACAAGTTAATACTTAAAGTAGTTTTATGCAAATTATATTCCTAGAGCCAGGAGTGATTCAACCAAGCCAGGGTAGTCCTGTGATCAGAGACATTTCAGGCAAACTTTTTATTATCTACTGTCAAGTCAATGTTCACTGAGTGTGTGAAAAGTACCCTGGAGAAATTGTATTCCACTCCTGTTTTGGATGGAAGTAGACAACTTGTTGTTTCAGTATAAACACTATATATTTCTCACCCTTGGAAAAGTCATGCAATTCCTATTCCATCTCTGAAAAATAATTTTCATTACATCATAGTCATGATGCCCAGGTATCCTATAGCACCCTTTCCAAGAAACACATAAAAGATCTTCCATTTAGTATTCTATGCTGAAAATATTTTCAAATTTAATGTTACTTTTATGTGCTAGGTACATAAGTGACCTGATGATGAGTAAGAGATGGTTGAGTAAGAGATGGTTCCTATCAACTATCTATATTGAATATCCCTGTTTCTCTGGCTTATTTTTGAAGCAACTTTGCCCAGAATGGGATAACTGTTTTCATTTTCCACTGTTAGTACTTGAGTGATGACAGCAGAAAGGAAGATAGTTTAGACAGTTAAGCCTTTACTGCAGCTGGTTCCAATGCTCAGGCAGTTAGCCTTTGAGGAGAAAAGCAGTTCCAGAACACAGTCTGGGGACAGAGCTTGTTGTGTGGGGAACAAACAAACCAAAACCCAGCAGCATTTCTCTTCTGATAGCAAGGGATGAACTTAGATGCCAGACAATCTGAACAAAGCTTGAAGTTTAATAGAATGTGGAAAGGTTCAGCTTGCTTATTATCCAAAGCTGTTAAGCTCTACAGTCATTGGAAAGCAGGTGGGATCAAACTCTTTGGCACCTCCATTAGGTGCCTTTTGCCATTTGTATTACGGCAGCATATATTACCACATCCAAGAATGTCATAGCTCAGCTGGATGTTCTTTGACTTAATAATATTTAATTTTCTACAAGAAAGACAAGGTCAAAGCAGATTTCTCATGGCTGTACCCATTCAGGTCTTCAGAACCTCCAAGGATGGGAAACTGGATGGACAGAGCCTCTGGAGAGTCTGTCTGTCTTCAATATGAGAAGTTTTCCCTCATATCTGATATGAATCCCCCTTTTTTTCAGTTTATGTCCACCTTATCTCCTCTTTGCATACACCAGTGTGAAGAGGCTGGTTCTGTCTTCTTGATATGTAGGAATATTGGTGAAGAAGACTTGGCTACATTTTATTTTCATGGTGGACATAAATAAGCAGAGAGTAAAGCTGAGCTATGGAACTTACAATCAGAAAGCTCTGGTGCTTTTTGTGTCAATTGCAGATTATGTTAGAAGCTGTGAGTATAAGAAGGCTTTCAGCTGTTGTTTCTTAGGAAAACTAAATGTGTTTATACTGCCCATCAAAAACATGCCATGAGCTTTGCACAATGCAGCAGAGATGATGCAGTTATGTATTTCAGGGCATAATGACAATAATATATACTAGATTTAAAGAAATACTACTGCATTGCTGCAGTAATACCAGTTAAGGAAAATCACAGCACGCTTTACTCTGCCATTCTTAAAGATGATGTAGGTACCTCAGACATTTTTTCAGAAGGAAAAAGCTGTTTTTTGAAAGCTGTCCTGCCAAAGATAATTTGTTCAGTTAATCTAATAGAAAGCAGAGCTGCATGTCCCATTGTTTGCATCATGATTCACAGTATTTTGTAAGATGTTCTAGACAGAGAATGCTTTGTAATCTAGCTTGACACATACTGCAGTTTAGTACAACTTCAAGAGCAAAACGGGTCTGAGTCTTCCCAGACAAGGGAATTGCTCTTGCAGTTTTTTCCATTGCTCCTGGATGAAGGACATCTTTGAGCAAAACGCCTAAACCCACTCAGTGGAGAAAGGCTTATTGCCTTTTGAGAAGTGATCTGGAGGACCTAAGGAACACACTGAGAGGAAAGCAGCCTAAAGGCACTAGAACAAAGCACTAGTGGAAAGGACCTGGGTTAGGTTATACTAGGATATAGGAATGCTGCCTTCAATCTATATTTGTCCACTCAAATCAGTGGCTGGAGGACTCAATTATTTTCTCTATGAACAATATTTATGTTCGTAAGAGAGAAAGGAGTCCTGAGGCAAAGTGCATACCTTGATCATGGAGTGTTTTCTGCCAGCTAGGAAGCAAATAAGGGGAGGGACAAACAGGCTGTGTTTTGGATTTGTGCATGACAGACAGGTTTCTTGTCCTCTAATTGCTGTTTGCAGCAGTACAGACACCTGAGGCAGCTGTGGAAAATCACAAGGACAAGAAAGGCTTTTATGTTCTACAAGGGCATTCAGGGAAGTATTCAGCTTGTGGGTTTAGGTACAAAGTCTAAAATAAACAGGAAGCTTATTTTGAACACATTTGGTGGGAGTCCAAAGAATGAGCTGTAATTTCCAGTCTGTTTGTGACTGACAGCTCTGGTGAGGGTCAGATGCACAGTTCAGGCAAGAGTCCTCTGTGTGTAGGTGTGACACGGAGCATATTTTCAGCATCCATGACAAAGGCAATGTATGTACTTTCTCTTTAAGCCAGCCTAAGCAACTGCTATGGCAGCTGGAGTCAAGAAAATAAGTTTCTTTACTTAGATTGGCTTCAATTTTTTATGAGTTTCCAGTTTCCTGATCAGGTTGAGGCAACTGAAACTCAGTTCCTTGCTCTAGGTAATTCTGTGCACAACTGCTAAGCTGTTCTATGCCTTATGTTTTCAGTCTGTAAAAGGGGGAATGCTATGTGAATAAAATCTATTCTATAAGAGAGCTATGATGGAGGCAATTTTTAATATTCAGTTTTGCAATGCATAATAACAGTCTCATTTTCTTTATTTCTTCAAATGTCACTCAGGTTTGAGCAGCGACAGTGTCTTTACTGAGCTTCATGGATGAAAGGCTACTGACTTATTCAGCCTTTGTCTGGCACATCTATAGGACTTTCTCTGAGCTGCTTAGAGAAAAAGAGATAGGTGTTTTCTGTACTCACCTTCCATTCCTTGGAGGAGCTGGGCTGGGCCTCATGCAGTATAAATGCAGGCTCCAAGGTGTTCCAGGTGAGCAGCTCCTTCATATAACTGCTCAGAGCAGCAGATTTTCTGGGACTGCAGGTCAGAGCCTGCAAAATTGCCAGTCTCTCTGGGAAATCTGGTTCTGGTGCTTAACCACCCTAATTGTTTATTCTTCCTTTTCCTTAGCTCTACTTGCACACTTTCTTAGTTTCAGGTAACTTTTTCAGGGTGGCAGGACTGTCAGTTATCTTTGAACTTCAGGACTTAAGTAATGTTTTCTTCCTTCCCAGAGGTTTGTGCACTTCCATGCTGTGTCCTGTCACTGGGATGTTACATGTATACTGGGCAAAAGAGTGTTACCATGAGCTGGAGCTGATCAGGCACCAGAACTAGATTCATGGATTCACCACTGAAGTACTCTGGAGCTAGTACCATATTTTCTACAAAAAGAGTGAGAGAAAAGATTGTGATTACTTACCTTGGCCTATAACAAGCCCTCTCTCAGTCTGGCTTTTTCCCATGAAGCTCTTGTGTCACTCTGACTCTTATTCCCAAACTGTCTCCTCTTGTACTGTTAAAGAAATGCTTTTGTTTTCCAGTTTCTGGACACAAACAACATTTTTAGAAAGAACTGATTTTTTATATTTGTTCCTGGGGGTTAGGCTTTTTCCTTTTGTTTCTTTCCTGGAATTTTGTCCCATCTGTTGCTAAGAGAATATAATGACCGGTACTTAAGAGAGACAGAAAAAGAAATGGCCAAGGGGGCGGGAAGGGTGCAGCTGGCTACTGTATCACCTGAGGGGTTTTTTCTCTTTGGAAGGGCAAAGATGCAGCGAGATTTTGGCCAGGTGGTGAGGGGCTGGGCTGGCTCCACTCCCTCTCACGCCACTGCTGGCTAAGGGGGAAGCGGCTGAGTTCGGGCCACAGCGCCCCCTGCAGGCGCGGGTGAATCATCGCACCGGCCCTGCCTGGCCGGGAGCCACCAGCGCCCCTGCCGGCCGTGAGAGGAACTGCACACAAGGGGAAAGGGTCTGTGGCCAGGAGAAGGCTGTCACTGGGATTGTGGTTCTGCTTGTTATTACTGCCATAGTTATTGTTGCTTGTTTGCCTTGTTGTCTGTATACTAGGAAAGAGCCATTATTCATGTTTATCATATCTTTGCCTGAAAGTCCCTTAATTTCAAAGTTATAATAATTCAGAGGGAAGGGGTTCATATTCTCCATTCCAAGGGAGGTTCCCGCCTTTCTTGGCAGAAACCTATCTTTCAAACCAATACATTTGTCTTTAATGTTTTCAAACCACTAACTGAAACACTTTAAATCCTTGAAGTTTTCAGTGGTTGGATGCCAGAATTTTTCAAGTTTCTCCTTCAGTAATTTGCAACCACATGTAGAGGAAAGGAAAGCATCAGCGAAGCAGAGAGGTCTCATTGGGGCATCCCTGAACATCCATACAGAGAAAAGTCAGGCTGAGCTCATTCCAGTCTGGTTGTGAGGGAATAACAGAATCCCTGACAGGAAACTTTAAAGTACATCATATTTCTGTGACAGATTGTACACAATCTGCATGCATCCTTTCAACAGCTTGCAGCCTCCAGAAGATTTCAATTGATTCCCTAATCAACTGTGTTGGCTTTAGCTCTGCATATACCATTTTTCCTATGTTACCAAGGACCTGATTTTTGAAAAAAGCTCTCTTCCCTTTAATAAAATCTGAAAATGACATTGCAGAAATAAAGGACTTGTATATGCAGAGCTTTTGCGCTTAAGGGTTTAACCATGGGCTGAATGCTGAATGCAGAAAGTTAGAGTCAAGGAAACAATAAAATTAAGAAAAGTGCAAGAGTGTGGTAACAGAGTGTATTAAAGTACAAGCCATGTGGACTTAATCAGGAAAATTGTTTATTCAGGACATCTCTGGGAGCAAACCTAATTTAAGCCTAATGACATTTAATAGTGATAACTCTGGCTTGGTGAAGATGATAATTCCATTTAATTGGGATGCCTCCAGGTGATGCAATGGTGTCTGTGTTTTTCTGTGACAACTGCAGGCTGTTTCTGACTGTTTGTATACCCAGCAGCAACCTCAGTCTCTGTCTAGCTGCCAGGCACCAAGGCAACCCAAGAAAAAAGGTTTGAAAGTCCTTCACTGCAGCTTGAATTTGGTAAAAAGCATAATGTATTCATTTGTGGCCAACAACGTTAGTTGGTCCTTTCACTTCTGTCACCCTGTGTGCTTCTCCCCAGGAGGGCTCTATTCTTGGCCACCTTCACAGCATTCCCCCTAATTTGTCAGGATCCATTCCGTGCGTGTAAGTTTTCTGCACAACTTCCTGAAGAGTGACATGAATATTGCAAGAGCATATGGTGTCAGATGGCAATTCAGACTCATCAGGATGAAGGCCATACACAGGGATATCCTAGAGAAGAGACTTCTAAGGCAGATTTTCGTCAGTCTCTGTTTTCGTAATAGTGACTTTAACCTTCATAGCTCTTTTGGAGCCATTGCTGTTGAATTAACAGCCTCTGTGTTTGTCTATGCTCTCTCTGCAGCACAAGCATCCAGCTTATTACTGAAAAGCTCTTTGGAATATCTTGAATAGGAAAGTGTTCTAGAAAGCCAAATTTCAATCTTTTATAACGTCTTTCTCAGTCCCGGGGGAGGATAATTGTGAGGAAATTTGGCCATTTCAGTTCCTTCTCTAGGACTCACTACATCCACAAAGTATAATACTTACATCTTGTCTGCACACAAAAGTGGCATTGATTTAAATAATCAGGTTTTAAATTAATTTAACTGAACCAGTGCAACCTTTTTATGTGGACTTTAAGTCAATTTAAAAAGAGTCTTTTATCCTTATTGCTCAAGGGTAGAGTCAGATAATCATAAGTGATTGAGTTAGAGTGTTTCAAGAAGTTATTGTCTCTTCAGATGAAGGCTACTCTCCTCTCTGCTGCAAATGTCATACTCCACCTCCCCAGTCCACCTCAGCTGGAACTGAGCCTCTTACACATTGCACCCCCTGACTTTGCAAGTGTTCTCAGTTCCCTGTTCTGGGACTAAAAATTTAAACTGGTGGCTCTTCGACAACTAAATCCTTGGCTTTCTGGCCTCCATAGTGAAGAAGCATCAAAAAGAGTGGGGAGAAATGGTTTCACTTCTGGAAGCCTGGATAGCAGCAGTAGGAAGAAACACCTCTAAAAAAAAGATTATAAGCCAGAACAAATTTTTTACTAATATAAAGAACTTCAGATGTCTTGATTGAAACAAAGTTTAACTCATTTGTATTGAGAGAGAATTTTGTATAAAAACCTTCAACATAACATTCATGAGGTGCACAAGGGGGAAAAGCCAAGAGAAAAAGACGTGCAACCAAAGATGTATGTCGCTATTTGTAGAACGGACATGTAGAAAGACCACTCTGACTCCAGAAGGATTTTGACGGAAGATCCACAAATTTACTAATTCTTCGGAAGACTTTTTTAACATAGATCGTGCACATGTCAGGTGTCATAACCTCATTGGCTCTGTCGGCTAAGCCCACCCCAAGGGGCAGAGCTGACACTCTGGCACGTAGCAGAAAATTGGTTACCTAACAAACAAACTTCTATCTGAGAAAAACAAGATGCAGGTGCAAAGGGTTTAGAAAACAGTGATGTTTTTTAGGCTAGCACGTGTGAGAAAGAAAAGATTCTCACAAGCACTAGAGAGCTGAGATTTCTCATGGCTAAAAGTTTCTCAGCACCGACAGATGTATGTGCACATTCTCTGGGGGTTTTCTTTCCTCAAAACTTGGATACCTTTTAGAAGGGGGCATAAGACTCATAATGCTTATGCTCTTGAATTAGTGCTGGAAATGTCACTGCATACAGTGCAGACCTTCTGTGGAGAGGAAGGAAACACAGGCAGGAGAGTGCTGTGACTAGAGAGACATGTGCAGTTGAGTAAGAAAAGAATTTTAATAGCATCATGAAAATTGGTAATAGTGGTTACAAAGAACCCCACCTCTAGTGAAAGAGATGCTGAAATTTCAGTTTTCCACATGTTCAGTTGGATGAGTAAATGGATGTCTCCTGAACTTTTCAAAATACTGCATTTTTAAATAGATGTGTTAATTCTTCTCATTTTTCAACTATAATTTACTTTCTGCTCTAAACCAGAAAGGTCATCTTGACCTCTTAAATAAAACATTTTAATTGAAAAGAAGATGACATGTTATGCCAAAGAAAAATGCCAGAGGAGCTAGCCTTTTTCTGCAAAAAGCTTCATTTTGATGAATCAGCATGTTCTGACAAGAATTTATACAAAATATTCCTGTTCTGCTCCAGGCCTGAATGCTGGTTCCTTACTGCAGCTTCTCCAATACTAATGGAGCAGATCATATCCAGCTTGCTGGGTGCATTTGACTGATGGCTAATAGTGTGTTCCTGTAATAAGTCAGATAAGAAGGGGGGGCTTACACAACCTTCAGCCTTGTGGGACATTCATCTAAAATATAAAGGGACACAGGATTTTAGTCATATATATGTGTGTATATATACACACACAAGTGCATATGTATACATGCCTCAGTATGGGTATTTATGGGTGGGTTGGGCTGTCTCTGCATTTGTAGCATAGTCTCTACAAGAATAATGGGACTGCCTTCATTTTTTCCTTTAATTTATCTGAACAAAGGGAACACCTGCATTCTCACTCCAGGTTAGGAAACACCAGAATGACTAGAGACTGTCTCTCTCAGCTTCTAAAGAAGAACCTCTCAACACCGAAGAAGTTCTCATTGGATGTGATCTCCCTGACACTCAGCAGCTCTGTCAGAGCAATATTTCATTGGTACATTTTTATGCACAGAAGTGAACACTCAAGCCATTTCTGCTTACTCAGAATAGTGTTTACTGAAATATGTTCTGCAGTTTGCCGTTCCTTATGGAAGATAACATTGTATCTACAAGAGCAAATTGAATATATGCAGTGCAGTAATTGCCATCATGCCCAGCAATTTGATGTGTTTGAATACTCAAGATAGATAAGGTTTCTCTAAGGATTACCCCTCAGCACATTCACCAAATTTAATTTTGTATTGTTACTTACAATTTCTTCTAGCATATTACTCATAAAAGAAAAAAAAATTGCTGTGAATACATTCTTTGAAAAAACATTGCACATGCTTCCCACAGTCTCCACTCTTGGGATCTTCGGAAAGCAGTTTTATTTTTCCTCCATGCAGAAATGAGTTCTGTCACTGAAGAGCAATCCAGGGCCATTATTCTCGAATGGGGCTTAGGGGAACCTGAATGCTGACTATGCAAATCCACACCCCTCTTGTACTTTAAATACCCTGATGTATTTGTTCAGTGTTTGGTAAAAGAATTGGGTGCTAAAAAACTGACCTAGTTGCCAGATCCTGCTGGGAAACAGTTTGAAGAGCAGTCAGCATTTAAATGAAGATATGAAGGAGCATCTATGTGAAAGGCTTATTAAAAAAAAAAAAGGATTTCTGCATTTGTGATTCATATGGGATTCTGATACATCATGGCAGGCAGCAGAGGTTAGAACAGCAAACAATGAAAAAACATAGCTAAGTTTGTCTGGGCAAAGGTTGTGTTCCAGCCCTGGTGTGAGAGCACTCGTTATGCATACACATGTACTGACCCCTGCCAGCATCACTCACTGTTTCCCCATGGCCTTACTTGTACTCCTCCCTCAATACCCCTCACACTTTGTTCGAATTCCCATTCTGTTGCTTCCTTCTTTTCACACAGCCTTCCATCTCTCTGTCTTTTCATCCTGGAGCCCCACTTTTACCCAAGGAGTTAGCATTATGAACAAGTATCTGTTACAGAGTGATATCTATTAAAAAAACTTTTTTTAAATCTCAAATCTGGCTGATTGCAGCAGTGTAGATGTCAGTCTATGTAAAGCATAACATTTAGTGACCCAACAGAAATATTTCAAAATAACATAGCACACTTAGTATTCATCATTTCCTTCTGGAGAGGATGGGAGAAGAGCAAACTGCAGATAATAGGCAGACAACGTCATCTGATTGGCCACCAGGAGGGATTTGTATATTGCTATCAGAGGCATGTAAAAACTTTATGAACCTGAAAGCAGAGGGGAAGTGCCACTTGCCCAGTTTCCAGTAGTTTCTATGTCCCTCATGTTCTGACCCACTGATATACACTGTTCTTGCACCACTGTTTCATTATCAGGAGGTCCTGCTTGGGACTGCTCCATCCAGGATGTTAAGACAGCATGAGAGTTTCTCTCTCTTGCCCTCCCTTCCTTTCCTGATTCAAATAAATCCACTTTCATGTTCCTTCTGGTTCTTGCTACTGGCTTTGAAGTCCCCTTCTTTTCTCTTCCTCCCTCCCCTCTCCCTCCTCCTGAGCCTTCCTGACAGGAAGAAAAGAGAAGAAGGCTTTTACAATAAACAGCAAGAGAGTTTTGTGGCACTAATCAGAATTTGCAAATGAAGATTAACAAAAAGTGCAAACAAGCCTATGTGATAACTCCACAGTCTGACCTAATCTTAATGAAATCTACAAGATCTATTTATATAAATAAAAACGAATTTTCTTGCTTTCAACATGGTGCAGTTTGCACATGTAGATTACAAGTGACACACACAATTGTTTTCCCTGCATAAGTTCCCCAACTTTAAAGAGCTTACTGACAGCTCCCTGCAAAGTGAAGACATGCAGCTGACAGAGCTGTCTCAACTTTATTCAGCTCCAGCAGGAGGGCTCCCTTGCTTTTCTTTTAAAAATCCATTCCATTTAATTCCTTGCTTCCCTGAGGACATCAAGCAAGACTAAATGCTGAGAGGAGGGGGATCTCTGTAAGCTGGCCTGATGGCATGCAGTGGAATAAGGACAGAGAGAGATAATGTTGTCTGAAGAGCTGTGGGATTTCCCATTTGGAAGTGTGACTTGACCTCAGTTTTTTGCACACTACCAACAAGTGCTGAGCACTGTGCACATAGAAATGTATATTTAACTTAAAAACATTTAAATGGGATAACCTAGCAATGCTCTGACACTCTAGCCATATATATGAGGCAGAAGGACCACAAGGGAGGAGCTGGTAGCTGAATCAGGGACATCACCTTGAGGGAAGATTCAGTTCCCTTGTTCACAAAAGAGGTCACATCTCATGTTGTGCGAAACTTGCACATTATAGGTGTCTGTCTAACTACCCAAACTAATACATAATAAGGTGAATAGAGAACAAGGGTTTCAAACTGAGAGAAAGAAAATCTCTGAAGACCAGCACTTATATGTAGCTGCACAATTCTTTACATCACTCTTCCCCACAGGCACTTCACAAGCATATGAAAGTCAGACTTCTGTGGTTACTTTATCTCGATTCCACATGTTGTGTTACAGCTTCAACTACAGTCCGCTTATCAGAGTCTGGGACTAGTGCTTAAAAATGTTCTTTAAGTTATATGGAGAAAAAAAAAGGCCCTTACCCTTTTCTCAGGCACATCACAACTGACAGGTACCAGCAAAATAAGTAGGAAAGATACTGCATAGTAAATAAGGTGGTTGCAACCTCCCCCAGCAGTTGCTTTTGACTGCTGACGCCTTAATATCTTATGAACTAGTGAATGGAGATCAAGGGGAAGGAGATGGTGATAAGAATGCTGTGGAAGGCAATGATTTCACTGCAGACATTTTAGCATCTTGCCTGCTGTTCTGCCTGCTCATACATGGCAGACTTCTGCTAATTTGGTTTGACAATAAACTTTGAGAACTGTCAAATGCTGAGATATCTCTACGTATTTGCATTCATGTTTGCTTATTGTAACCTCTCAGATAACTTTCCATCCCACAGGTTAAGAAGAAAACCTAGTTTTCTACTTGGTATTGCCCTTGCATCATTCATGATGGGCTTTCATGGCAAATTAAATTTTGAAGAGTCACAAGTCATTTACCACTTCATTGGCCTATCCTTCATAGACAGCTACTGCTTATTGCTGTGGGCTACCCATCTGTTTCTCTGGAGATCTGCCTGCCATATATTTTTCCCATATCTACATCTGCAATATTTATGCTTACCATTTCTGTGAATTTGTTTATCTATTTCTATTCACTCTGTCTTTTCCCATGTATGTGTGTTTATGTAAGGAAAGAGTAGTATGTCACTATCTGTCTTTGTGCATCGGTAAAACCAGCCCAGTTCCATGAGAAGAGAAACATGAAGAACACAAGAAGTCTTGGAAATCATAGGTACACATACAACATATCCAAACATTCATTACAGAGACCAACTGTGGCCCTCAAGGTGTCTGAGTGGCTTTGTGTTCTCATGAAAACCTGTTTCAGGGTCTCTGACTCTTCTTCTGAGGACACCAGGGGCCTGAAAGTGTCTCTCAGTGAAGAAAAATGCAAACATCCACCTCCGTGCCTGCTCCATGGGAAGGTGGGAGCAAAAGAGCCAGTTGGAAAAGACTACCCAGCACAGCAAGGTGCTGAGGAAACACTTGGGTTCAGGCCTTTTGTGAGAAATATGTCATATATCTTTTGCCTCTGGGAATTACAAAGCAAGCAGAAAGCTAATTTTGGTACTGACATCATCTGCCCCTTAAAATCCAAGGTCACTCCTAAGACTTCAAGCCAACAGAAGGAACAAAATGAAAACAAGCCACTAGCAAGGACTAAACTGGTCACTAAAAGCATGAAGAAGCTCTCTTTTCACCAGCTCTGATGAGCACTGCTATTTCATGTTTATTGGTTGTGATGGCTTTAATCATATGCTGGCTATTTACAGACATAGTAGAGGTGTTATTTCTGCCTGGAGGTGGACAGTACAAAATCGAGAGAAAGGAGAAAATCTGAACTCTCTGTTCAAACATATCCTACAGCAGAAGATGACAATTATGAGGGGAATTAGGAAAGATAATGGCATGGTCCTTTGGAAGAGAGGAGAGAAGAAAAGTTGTTTGGTTTTATTGGCCTTCTTGAATGAAAGCGGAGAATGAGACAAACTAGTGAGTAACAGAAGAAAAGGGAGGATGCATGAGATTTCCCCCTCATTTTTGACTGCATCCTCAAGCAGTTTATATGAAGCTACTTAGACCTACTGATGGTAACTTCTACATATTGTTTCCTTAGACACCGTGTTTTTCAAGCTATGGATCTCTGATCCCTTATAAATATAGTTAATGTCTCTGGAACATGGAATGCAAGAGTTGCTTATACACCTAAAAGTAGGCCAGACATCACAGACTATGGATTGAGACCTGCTACACAAATACATACTTGTGTGTAGTATTCACCATCACTACTTTGTAGAAATAAATGAATGTTAAGACTCCTCCCTGACATCTCTGCAGAGTAAAAAATAAATAATTTATTTCTTGCTTTCAAGTTTTCACGAAATGGAAAGTAGATTTAGAAGACATAGTAAGCTGCTGTTTCAGTGCAAACCTAGAGAAATTTGTTATGGGAAAATTGCTAGTTACTTCCTAGAGCAGAAGAATCTGACATGTCAGTCTCCAGAAATGAAAACACACTCCTGAGCATTCAAGTGTTTCCTGAAACACACATAGTGAGATTTTATCTAGTATTACCAGCAATTTTTTTAAGCTTAATGTGCAAGAAAAATATTCACTTGCCTTGTAAAGAGAATTTGTACTAATTCATTACCCAGTTATTTCTCACTAATTCTGTACCATGGATGCTGGTTTGTATCAGTTGACACTAAGTGGGATAAAAATATATAGCATCAATGCAAAATGAGTGATTAACTGCTCCAAATATCACTTACTGGTGATTTCTACACAGTATTGGCTGTCTTTTCACTTAACAATTTGTGTTTAATTCAAAGCTTTCAAAATATACCTGCACAACCACAGATTAATGGAACCATTAAGTGGGACAGAAAAGCACAACTACCTTTTTTTCACCGAAGACTAGAAAAATGTAACTGCAATTTGGTTTATTTAAGGGCAGTTTTCAACAACTACAGGTTGCTGTAAAATTGAGTAAGTTGCAAAGGTCAGGAACAAAAGGTTACAGTGGGGTGACATCAGACTGGAGACCTGTCACTAGTGGGTTTCCATAAGGCTCCATTCTTAGCCCTGTGCTCTTCAACATCTTCATTAATGACTTAAATGCAGGAATGGAAGGGATACTAAGCAAGTTCACAGATGATACAAAACTGGGAGGAGCTGTTGACTCCCTTGAAGGCAGGGAGACCCTGCAGAGAGACCTTAATAAATCAGAGGGCTGGGGAATCACCAACTTTATGAAGTTCAACAAGGGGAAGGAGCAGTTTCTGCACTGGAATGGGACCACCCTGGATGTACAGACAGACTGGGGAATGAGATGCTGTAAAGCAGTGCTATGGAAAGGGACCTGGGGGTCCTGGTCAACATCAAATTGGATGTGAGCCAGCAGTGCCCTGGCAGACAGGTGGGCCAGCCATATCCTGGGGGGCATCAGGCAAAGCATCACCAGCCAGACAAGAGAGGGGATTGTCCTGCTGTGCTCTGCACTGGAGCAGCCTCACCTCGAGTGCTGGGGGAAGTTTTGGGCACCACAAGCAAGATATTAAACTATTAGAGGGCATACAAAGGAGTGCCGCAAAGACGGTGAAGGGCCTTGAGGAGAAGCAGTCTGAGGAATGGCTGAGGTCTGTTCAGCCTGGAGAAGAGGAGACTGAGGGGAGACCTCATTGCAGTTACAATTTCCTCATGAGGGAAAGAGGAGGGATTGACATTGTTCTCTTCACTCTCATAACCAGTGACAGAACCTGAGACAATTGCCTAAAGCTGTGTCAGGAGAGGTTTAGGGTGGACATCAGGAAAAGGTTCTTCACACAGAAGGTGGGTGGGCACTCGAACAGCTTCCCAGGGCAGTGGTCACAGGACCAGCCTGACAAAGCTCAAGAATCATTTGAATAAGGCTCTCAGGCACATGATGTGATTCTTGGGGCTGCCCAGGGTGGGGCCAGGAGTTGGACTCTGTGATTCTTGTGGTGCCTTTCAACTCTGCATATTCTATGACTCCGTGATTCTGTGAAGGTTGCTGATGTTTTGTCTTCTATTTGAAACTCACGTTACATTAAAGGCATTGGAAAACTTTCTGCCTCTGATCTCTTCATCATTTAACTGAAGTTCATGAGTCTTGTTTATATTCTGGATAAGTCAAGAATTTCTTGTAAAAGTTCAAAAGGGAAAAAGTCCATGGGGTTTTTTTTTTAGGGGGAATAAAAGTCAAAAACCAAAGTACTTTGGCACAAAACCAAACAATATGATTCACTAATGCTATTTTTGCCAAGTCCTCTGAGAATTAGTTTAAACCCCTGATATCTCCAGCTTCTAATTAGAAAGTTCACTGCTTGGATCACACCTCTTAGCATCCATTTATCTAGTGTCCATGGTTGTGGAAGTGTGGGAGAAAACTTCTTTTGTGAATTAGATGATGATGAAAAGATTCCAACTACAGCATGAAACAACACAGCAGGCTACTCAAGCAAAATCCAAGAGAAGACAGGTTTAAAGGTATTTCATACATAACCCTGGCATATTCCCAGAAGCAGATGTAGGTATTCTTATAATTTAAGGTCCCATATTTCTGCTGAAAAAAACTCAAACATTTTGTGATACAATTTCTGAGCATTGGTTTCAGCCATTGAGATGAGTCATCCACCTCATACACAGGTATCTATTCATATTTAAATTTATATAAGGACAATTTGAAATGTGAATGAGCTGGGATACATGTAACAATCATGTGTTTAATTCTGTGGAGACCTAGCTTTATGGGTATCACATTCTTCTACCAGGTTTTTTTAAGTGGGGAGGGAATAAATTTTGCTTTTACACTGTCCTCAACCATAGCTATTTTTAAAAAGATTTCTGTATAATATTTGCTCTTGAAACTTTCAATGTAGGCTCATAAAAGTAAGTGAATGAAGTTTCCCATTGTCATGAATTTGTTTTTAATAAACATCTCATGAAATTCACATGTGCAGCCTATAGCATAAAGTTCTGTAATTATCTGACAGCTACGTTTTGGAATTTTTTGTGTATTCTTTCTTGCTAAAGCCACAGTTGCTTTATCACTGCCGTGCTGTTTGCTTTGTTCGGTGACCTTTTCAAGCTGGATGCCATCAACATGGTGATGTGGTAGAAGATGCATCATAATGAAAAGCTCCTTTTCTTCACTGCTTAATGTCTCTTGAGTGCTCCCCTGATGACATGAGACTGGGAGACCAAAATGAACCAATGAGAAAATGATTGTGTGTCTCAGAGCATGGTGGAGTTAACAGAGGGGTCACAGGATCAGAAGCTCCATACAACGGTGCAGTTCATGTGCCCCGGTGATTATTAAGAGTCCTTATGTATTAAGGTACTAATACAGACTTGGTGCTGGCTTGTGACTAAAAGAACAGCTGGCTGCAAGGAAACCAAGCTCCCTCTCCAACAGCAATACAGACTGTTGCTGTCTAGTCTCATATTTTGTGACTACAGAAGCCCATAATATCAGTGACAAACTCTATAAGCTATTTCAGATCCCATCAGGCATCTCTGCTGTTTCCAAATTTCCAGGGGATAGTTTCCAAGTTCACCAACCATCTCCTCTTTTTATGCATAGTGGGAGGGATGAAGACCTTTTGAGTAAATAATATTTGAAGTTTCTAGGCCAAACCATTCATGAGCTATTGCATGACAGTAGAGCAAGAATTATTTCAAATTGTTCCAGATATGATTGACACCAAAAATTTCAAACTCCCTATTTCACAAGCTGTTTCTCTGCTTTTCTTGCAGTGTACCCACAAATAAATTATCCCCCTTCTGGAGACTATACACATGACAAACTTTTCAGAATATGAAGTGAGACAAACTGTAAATTTGCAGAAATTCTGCCAGTGAGTTCTTTGGAGGTGCCTTCATATATAATCTAATTAATGGACTTTTACTTTTAAATTAAACTGGCTCAGAATAAATAAATTCTTGCTTCAATCTTAATTATGCAGAGGTTACTTCTCACTAATCAAAATCTTGACTGAAACCCAAGTATTCACAATAGGTCATCATGATCTGAATCAGTGAGTTGTCACAGGTGGGATGTTAAATTGTCCTTCCTTCATTACATTTAATGAAAATGTGTGCGCTGAGAAAATTGCTTTGAATAGAGATGAACAATTAAGAGAACCAAATGTATATAGGGAAGGGGGGAGGGAAAAGTGTTTCTGCTGAATGCACTGGATGTGTTTAGGCAAGCTTCTCATTTCAAAGCAAAATTCCTGTTGCTTTGTTTTCTAGATTGGAACCCCAGAGCAGAAGCAACTCTGCTGAGATACAAACCTTCAGGGAGGGAAGGATAAGAAAGACATTCCCAATAGAAAAGCAGGAGTAGGAACAGAGAGAATGAGTTGCAACTGTGAAACAAAGAACTGGAGGAGAGGGGCCGGCAAATTTATGAGGGGTGAAGATGAGTGGAAAGAATGCTGAAGGGTCACAGAATGATTGTAGTTTCAGCTGCCAAACTGGGAACTTCTTTATTTTACTCTTTTTTCTTATGTACTGCACATAGTCAGTCTGTCTGTGTGACTTTGAACCCCTTCCCCAAATGACTGTTGAACCTGCTGCCAGATTTCAATCGAATTTGATAAAAAGGAAAGAGACATAGGAGATAATTAAGTTCCTAATTTTTAATGCAAATAGCTGCCTAGGAAGAAGAGACTTTGAGAGTCATAAATATGAGAAAAACTGCAAGAGAAGTCAGCCTTTTCCTGGAGACTAGAGAATCCATGCAAAATCCATCATGGATTAATTCCCCAAACACAGGCAACAGTTTATTCAGAAGTTATATTCCCATGGAAATTGCAACTGAGCACAATACACAAATCCAAATAATTGATTCTGGTATTCATTTCTATGTTATCATCAATGGAAGCTCAAGTGACCTCTGGGTTTTCAAAATTATGTTGATAGAAAGACCAAGTTTTTCAGTGTTGTGGGCTCTGCAATTAGTGTATAGCCCAGGAATTCTTCCTCAGACATAAAAATTACCTTTTGGATGCAATTACTACTGACAGTGTACAAAGAAGTTCCATGTACCTGTGTTTAGGACTGCCACAGCATATATCTGCTGAAAAATGCAAAATGTGTAGACATTAAAATAAGCTCTGAAATATCTGACACTTAAATGGCTAGATTTAAAGGAATACACAGCTTAACATGAAACCAGGTCAGGTATCTCTCTTCATACCTGTACAGATACACTCCTGGCTAATTCCAGTTAAGTTAATTACAAATATTTACAATAAAGCTCACAATTTTCAGCCAACTGCTACCTGATCATAACAGACACAAACCTTGAACTAATTTGGTTTACTTTGCTAGAAGAGATTTAAGCACTCTGGATGACATTCTCAGCTAGTGAAAACCACTGTTTCTGTGCTGATTTTCATTAATGATGCCAATTAACATTAGCAGAGAAACTACCTCCTTTTGTTTATTCACCATGTCTCTCATTATCCCTCATCACAGCTCCTAATACGGATACAGCCTAATGAAAAACATTCAGTTCATGCAAAACAACAAGAAGAAACCCACATACCCACTAGCTGCATTTCTTTCCCTCTGCCCTCTATCCAGTTTTAATTTTCATCAAGGAAATAAACTATAAAAACCTGAAAGGAGTCAGAGATTCCTGCAAAGAAAACACTGCTACAAGCACACTCTGTGATTGCTAGATAATTCATATAAACTTTCCAGGCTGCAAAAGTATATCCGTCCTTTAGCTCCAAAAGACGTAGTTCATCATTCTCTCCTTCCTCAATTTTCAGTGCCCTGAATCCAATTTTTTTTTGCCCTCTCTGGGTTTCAAGATATGCCTGTATTTACTATTCAAGTCCCTTTCCTATTTCTAGAATATTGTGTCTGGGGTTTCAAAGGCATAAGGGAGTTAGATGCATGATTCTCTGAGGCTGCTTTGAAACCTCGGCTCACGGCACTCACAGATCATTTATTAGGCATTGTGTACATACCTCCCATATAGGCTCATAAACCATGTTCTTAAACACAAACTTCCATACATGAACTCTCCCTAGATCATATAATCTATGCATTTCATAATTCAGATGGACTGATCACTCTGAGTCTAATAGATAAATTATTCTGCTGCTTCACCACATAATACTGGTACAAGATTTTACCATCCTCTGACATAACCAAAATAATCCTCTGATTGTAGTCCATTCCGAGTCCCTTATATCATGTTTGAGAAAAACATGCAATCTAAGTCCAATAGTGTACTTCTATCAGAACCAAAGTAAGAGCAGAAGAAAGCTTATAAAAGAAAAAATAAATTAAGAAACTGTGGCAGTAAATGATGGAGGGTTATGGGGCAATGTATATGGTGGTAGAATGCAAACCATACATCTTCAGCCATTCTGACATTTTGAGCAGTAGGACTTTGGTAAAGAAAGCAAGATAATGGTTTTCTGATCATTAACTGGACTGTAGCAAAATGCATAACAGCCATAACTCTCTTCTAGTGAAGCTTTTTGTTTGGGAATAATGCAAATTATCCTCATTACAATCAGATGGGATGGTTGTTAATATCTTTGCATAATTAGAAGCTATTTTCCTTAAATACAGTTTATGCATGAACTTTCCAAGGAGATTTATCTACTGGGGTAACACTGAGTCATTTTCATCTGGAGGGACACACTGAAGGTTACACAATTCAACATTTTAATTTAGTTTTAAAGATGAACCAACTCACGTCGTACATATGGTAAGAATTTTGGTCCTAGTCCAGGTGCATGCTAAGGGCACTTTGCTAAATTCAAGTGCATGAGTGGTCCCAAGGGCAAACATGCCAAAATGAATTTCAAAGCCATAAATGATCAGCACCCAGCAGGAATTATGCCCCCTCACTGCAACATCGAAGTGCTTCCTATGCAATTGAGTTTGCATAACGAGGTGTCAGGTGGAGCCATTTTCTTGCTTCGCAGATAAGCTCCCCTTTGTCTTCAGAATAAATCACTTTTAGGATTAACTATGAAGAATAAAAATTTAGTGGTGAGAGAGTATCTTAAGAGATTTGATCCAACCTCAGTTAAAATATTGCGCCATGTATCATGTCCACTTTAGTCCCAGCAAAGGCAGTGACAATAAAATATTTTCAAGGATCTGTCTATAACTTACTTCCCCTATTCTGCATTCAAGCAAGGCCTAGGATTAGAGCTGTGATTCTCTGCCTCTCTTGGCTATTAATTTTTGTGCAGAAGAGCATAGCTCTATGTGGGGCCTCTGAAATGCTAAGACCAAAGAGTAGGTCTGCACTTAAGTAGTTGTATCAACTTCAGTGATGCTTCTAAACATAAGACCAGAGGGTAGAAATGTTTTGGATTGAAATGGGCAATGTGGGTTAATAAAAAACAACAAATCTCTTAGAATAGGCTAGATGCAAAGAAAAGCTTTGCAGGACAATGTACGCTCTGAGTAGAAAGCCCATCAAGTGACAACAGACAAGACAGCTGCCCCTACTACTGATCTTGAATTCTGAAATCATCATAGCTCAGCCATACTAGTGAGACCCTTCACAGCCAGAACTAACCAAGATTGGTGTGATTTTATTTGGTTTGGCATTTGTTTTGTGGTTGTTGGTTTTTTCTTTCCCATATAAATGGCTTTGGCTTTCCATGAGACTGTAGTTACTGTTTATTATCCTTGCACAGTTTGTGCCTAAGTACTTTTAAGGACAAAAGGATGTCTACCATAATGCAGGAAGATAAAACAAAATGGTGTTGTTTAAAATAACAAAAAAGGCTTTAAATAGGGCTTGCAATCTCCTGTGAAAGCATCGACCTTGACTGTGAACCCTGCAATGAAGTGATAAGGGTGGTGAACACAAAGTATGGCAGTAGAGGAGGGATGGTCTGCCTGCTTCCCACATGGTGCCTCAGATGGGGGACAAGCTGCTGCAGAAAAGCACCAAATGCTATTTCAAATGTGATAACTCATCATTTCTGGGAAATAAAATGTCCCAACTTGAGCTACAGAGGAAGAGGTTTCCCTTCGTAATGGACCAAGAGCAGTCAAAGAAGTTGAAAAAGATAAAAACAATAGAGAAATCACAGCTGTTAAGGAGGTCATACTGCTTCAGGACTGTGGAGGGAGGGGAATATTAATTCAGGGAAAATTAGCTGAAAGAGTGTAGGTCACCTCTGTGAGATCCTGAACTTAGTAGTTGGCTCAGGAATGATTTGCTGCAGACCTACGAGCAGCTTTTATGACACTGTTTTCTCAGTCATTTTCTTGATCTCACTGATGCCCTTAGATCTGGGAGCACAGTAGCAAGTAGAATATATGCTGCTTTCATTTCAAGGAACAAGATATTTTGCCACTGCTTATCTGCTGTTCAAGGGAGGTAGACTTTGTCACTCCCAATTTCCCCACAAAGATCTTGGTAGGACAACTGTGATGTTGGTGAAAGGAATGAGATAGATTTGTCCTTACAAACAAACTGTGTGTCTGCTGATAGGTAAAGGCTAGATACTGAAAGATGAAAGAAGCAATGAGAAGAACCATAAGTTCCACAAGAAAAGAAAATGGATGGGGGGGTATACACTTGAACGAAATCTGCGATTTAGGCAATTTGGGGAGTCTGTACCTCTCAAGTACCTCAGCCAATGGGGAAAGAGAGAGGGAAATGTGGGTGGGAAATTAGGATAAAGAGGAGGCTGCATCCTCTAACAGTTTTAGAGACCCCAGAGGAATGCCCCACGGCCTCTCCCTTTATTCAAATAAAATAACAGGACCCCTCTGTCTCCTTTTTTCACATAAACTCCTGGTGTTTGTGGATTAATTTTCCTGACATAGGGATTTCTGCCACAGGGAGCATGCCATGTCCTATCCCTACCTCTGCCAGGATGCTGGTTGAGATGAGGCATTTCTTGGGAGCAAGAACCTCCAAAGATATTACAGGACTGTTGAAAGTGCTAGGAGGTCCTGCCTTTCCTTTGAGCTCTTGAAGGTACAAAGAAGACCTGCAGAGAAAGGAAAGGCTCCCTCTCACAGAGCTCCCAAAGTGTGGTTTTCCTGGTGGCCCTAAAGGAAAGTTTGAATCTCTGAGCTGAAGCATTAATTGCCAGAGCTAAGACTGGATAAGATTAAGAAAGAAATGACACTCTATATTAAAACCTGTCTTTTCATATCTCTCTGGACATAATGTGACTTGACATCATATCCTCATTCAATAGAGCATCCAGAGATGGCCATGGAAACAGCTTGTGCAAGCACTTGGAGACACTGAAACCCCAAAGTACATCAGGGATTCAGCAAGCTAAGGGACAACTCAAGTTTCCAGCACAAACGTTGCTCACAGCTGAAGTGAGATGAAGAGGCAGCCTTCTGGGGATGTCATCCAGGGTCATGGGGTAGCACTCACACAGAAATCAAAAAGCCTTGGAGAAACCCCTGCTGTGACCAAAAGCACTGGACAGAGTTCAAATGCTGTAGGAGCCAGCCATGGCCTTATGGGACAAAGACATTGGAGATGCTGGCCAAGGTACCTGTGGTATAGCAGGAGCTGGGGTTGGGGCCAGACAACATGGCCAGGATTTGTGTCATTGCTTCAAAACCTGCCACCATATCTCCGGTCTGCCTGATTCTGGTGGATCATCAGGCAGCTGTGAGATCCAGTGCATGGTTATAGCTTTCATCTCTGTCTGTTTGTTTTACTAAATGACATGTAATTAACTGCCAATCTATCAGCTATATATTCAGGATCAGAATCAGCAATACAATGGATCAATAAGATCAGAGATCAGACACTTAAAAAATATTACTGCGCAAGCCTGATTTTGCAACATCTTTTTACAACTTGTCCAAATTTCCAAATGATACATCCACCTGTAGGATCCCTCACTGCATAAAGGACATGCAAGTTTCCCTTTTCCTTTGAGGGCTACAAGTGTTTGAGTGTTTAGGTGTATCCTTATCCCTCCCTAAAACGTGTTAATGCTGTTGCAAAAGCCCCCCATGAGGCCACACACCTATGCATCCCTGTGTACCAGGCTGCTCCAGGAGTGCTGTGAGGACACAGCTCTCTCTAGCATGGGATGAGGTCAAAATCCCACAGGGACATCTCCTTGCACAGTCAGTCCAAGTTGTTTTGCTATCAACTGCACCTTGTACTACCTATTTTGGTATGGTGAATATGCAGAGTGATTTAATGTGCTTTATTTGCCGACTTGTTTCTTTTAACTAGTCGAGAAATGTTTGCACTTAGTTGTCTTGCAGATTCAATTGTAAAATTTAATAGGAAAAAGCTCACTTTAACTAAGTCATGTTTGTGGTCTCTCCTTGTCTCTGGCTAACAGTTCTGTATGTGTGTGAGGAGAAGAAATAATGTGGGAAAGAAAGAGCTTGTTTCTTTTACAGTAGAGAGGATATTCTCTAAATCATAGTTGTATTTTCAGTGCCTGGAAGAAAAGATGCTGCTTTCTATTACCGTTCTTCCTTATGAATGTAAATACTTAATTCCACAAAAGCTCAGTACCTGTTTTCTAAAATGTAACTTTAATAAAAAGATATTTTCCTTCAAGCGGGTTGTTTAATCTTTAGTGAAAAATTGAATGGATGTAATGCAAAATATAGTAGGGTAATGATTTTAAAATAGCCCCATCAAACCAGTTATTGCCCTGAGATGTTACAAATAAATGAAAATGAACTGACTGGGTAATGATCATATTTAATGTCTTCTTACTGTAACTGCTAAAGGTTCCTTTGTCGCTATGGTCTTCTGGTAACCCTCTTGGCCCCCTGACTCAAGAAAGCCAATATATGCATGCTTATTCAAAAAGCCCAAGGCAGGGAAGTTTTAGAAACAGGTGGGAAAAGGAAGGGTCTATAGTGGCAGTAGGGATAAAGCACTGGGGACACATGACAGGCTACAGGTGAAACATACTATTCTTCCCATTTCCAGGGCACTCTCCACGAGGAAGCCCCACATCAGTCTGGTTTCACACAGATGTGTAATGCTGGACAAAGCAAGAAGCACTGCTAGAAATACCACGTCTCCTGAGCAATCGGGCCAAAGCTATCAGCTACCTTTTAGCTAGTCAAGAGGATAGTTACAGATGCAGCTCATGGAATGGTTCGGCTGCCTATAGTGCTGCTCTGTGCCCAGGGACTGCGGTATGTGTTGAATAGGCTTGCAGTAGGCATCTCTGAAAGCCAAGATGCAATCACTTTGTAAAATTAAAGCTAATTTCCTCCACTGTTAAAGACAATGTACGCGATCACTGCCACCAAGTGATTATATTTAAAGTCAAAGGATGCAGAGGGAATGCCAATTCTTTTGGTCTGCATTCAGTCACAGCTGTGAGGGATTAAGGGTTGTTTAAAAATCTCTTAAATGCCTGCCAAAAGTTGCCAGTCACTGCAACCAATAGATGCTTATCATTCCACGAATTGTTTGAGATATTAGAAATTACACAGCTGCAGATGACCACACTCTTCACACAAAAGAAGTGTGTGGGAAGGCCAGGAGAAAGGATTTGGGGTCCTTCCATCCACTTTTACTATGTTCGTTGCTGAAAGCCTTTTCATCTGCATCTTCAAGCATCTGCACAGAAAAAAATATCAACCCAAATCGTCCTGTGGCTAGACCCAGCAAGCCTGTTGAGCCTGAGAGTTTAACCTGGAGAAACCTATAGAGAAAGTGAAAAGTAGAAACTTGTGTTCCTTTCCGTTCACCTCTCTACATATGTATATGCATCTGTGTCTGTGTCTTGGGCTGCAGCAGTTCATATCTTCTTCAGAACCCATTTTCCAAAATGTGCAGTTTTCAAGCAGACCATCACTTTTCTTTGCAAAACTTTGCAAAAGTTATGTTTCATCTTTTCAGCAAGACAAAGGGGAAATTGATAGTTTTGCAAAGTAGATTAGCAAAGTAAAGGTACACGGCACTGGAATAACTGGCAGTGCTGGATAGAAATTACGGGGTGTGTGAAGTCAAACAGCAGACTTCAGGATTCGAGGGAGTTTCCATTTCACCCCTCTCTTTTCATTACTCATCTCACTGGGTTTTGTGTCACTTCCTGAAGCAGGCTGAAAAGAACTCCCCTCAGCATAAAAAGAAAATCATCACAGTTTCTTTCCCTCCTTACACACAGAAAATTAAAAAGCTCCTAAATCTGCAGCTCGGGGTGTCTGTTGTGAGGTTGCATAAGGCGCACGTCCATGTTCAGCCTGCAGAGAATGGGCTAGATAAGGAAGTCTGAAAGACTTAAATGTCGCTCACAGTCAATCAGCATCAACCAGGAATTTCGGCAGACCTAATCGACCTTTTGTGACACCACAATGAATATACTCTCTGCCCAAAATAGCAGCCTCTGGGACAATTTGCATGAGAGATACGCACGCATTCACATCAAACTGAGCAGCTTCAGATGGAGAAGCTTAAAAGCTCAAGTAGTGAAACTTTTAATAACTCATTTCATCTCCCTGCCCCCAACTTTTCCATTAATATTCCCACATTCTCTCCCCTTTAAATAGGAACATGAAGTGCAAATAAATAAAACATTAGGCTGATAAAATTACTTATATTGTGGCAGCAGCTGGAGACCCTGATAAATACCTCGTGATTCTAGGTCCTGTATGAACGGGCAGCATAGAGGCAGTGCTGGCTCCAGAGACAGAAAGCTGAAGTTTCTGACAAGGTGCAAGCAGCCAGTGGGGAGGGAGGTGAGGAAAGAGAGAACAGAACAGGCAGCTATATTTGCTTCCATTAGTAAACACGGAACACTTCAGGAGTTTTCACTTTATGTTCTTTATTTGTATAAGTAGACACAAGCTATTATTTATTGCACTATATATTGTAATTGAAGGTTCTTTGAACATGCTAGGTGTTATGAAAAATGACTTTTCAGAATTACAGTGTGGGTGCCAGAAGCTTCATACTACTTTGGACTCCTGTTCACTATTTGTCAACAGGGGAAGAAGCTTTTAAGTGTAGCTGTTCAGAAAGGCTATTAACATGACTTCTGGACTGTGTTTTTAATTATCCAAGCAGAATTTGCATAAACAAGCTGGACAGTCAGTGAAAGAATTGTCACAGTAACATGGGTCAGAGCACTGCAGCAAAAAGAGCAGTTGCAAGTGGTCCAGGGTGCTGGGAAGAGGCAGTCAATGCTGGTCACAGAACCTGACAAATTTTATGTGTAACCCCAGATTCTGTTGGAAAACACATAGGAGAAAGAGAGTATTTGAATTTTCATGCAACTTAATGCTTCTGGATGAAGAATTCCAGTATTTGTGATCTCTCTTAACTGCACAAGGAGCCTTCAAGTATGCGGTCACTGACAAAAATGTATATAGGCTGGTGACTGGAGTAGAGGAGAAAGTATTTGTCCTTTTGATTAAGAGAGACATTTCTACAGACAATCTAAATGGAGTAATATATTACCATCACTAGTACTTGGCAGTTGCTATTCCTATTTTTCCAATATTAACTTGCAAAGAAACTTGCATCAATCTTTGGCCTGCATTCCTAAAGAAAAAAATGTCTCTGATTGCTCTGTTGGTCCATTCATAACAAAGAAATAATTCAGAGACATTTTCTCTAAATGCATTTTACTTTGAAAGAGAGATCTCAGCCATGTTTTGATTGTTCAAGCTTCATGAAAATACATGCTTAGAAAGATCTTTTCAGTGTTGCCTATGAGGAAATCTGCCATGTGAGTCTTGTGCAAAGAAGCACACCCTCATCCGTGCCCTCCAGTGCAACAAAGGCTTCAGCTGGAGGTTTCATCTTCTAAAATTATTGTAAATTGTGTCACGAGACCCAAATCAGTGAAAATCCAGTCTTTGTTAGCTCTACTGCTCATGGGGCCAACTTGATTTTTAATATGAGGATAAAAAAAAGCTATTAAAGACCCAACTTCATACTCTGAAATTGGTTCTTTTCTTTGCTGTGTGAAAATGTGCATGTGGTTATGCTAATCTGGGCTTCCCAGTATGGGAGCTGCATATCCTGCTTAATGGTAACCACACTTAAGAACGAGACTCCGAATGCGATCTCCCCAGCACTGAACTCTTTTGAAAAACTGCAGTCATTTATTTTGGGAGCCTAATAAAGACTTAGAAGTCCAGCTCCTGGCACTTCTTTGTGCAGATCTTTGTCTGCCATGTGTCAGTTATAGTGATACTTGGGGGCTCTGTGCCTGTGCTATCAGGGTATTGTAGGTACACACTGCAGGTGGCTTTTCCTGCGTGGTCCTCTTGATGCAATTCCTCCAGAATGTATTTCACGGCTTGGCTAGAAGAAAATACAGGTGCTGTAGAGTTATGTGTCTGCCTCAGGGCAGAGTGCTGCACTTCTGCTTCTTAAAAAGCAGTTCTGCAGGGACCCTGCCTCCCTGGGTTGTGACTCCTCAGCCTGGCAAATTCCACATGGCATGAGCTTGCTCAGCCCTTCTGGTTGGATTTCACTTTTGCCTACAGCCAGTTCTGGACTCAACTCTCTGCATTAGCATGTTCCAAGTGATTGACAGCTGGGCTACTGAACTGCAACAATGGACTTTTTAGGGAAATCGACCCCTCTTTCCCTCTTCTTCTTTCTGAGCAGAGAGATACTCATTAGTTCAAGTGAAACTTTGAACTTTATCACTTTAATGTATTGCCTCCTCTTTACATTGCAGTAAGAGAAAATGATGCTATCATTATAAGCCTACCTATTGAAAGAGCAGTAAAAAAATCTCTTTGGAAAACCAAACTAAAAAACAATCTCTGTTCCTTCTCAGATGAGTTAAATTATGATTCTGAAATATCAGTTGAAAGCTGAGACACAGACGGAGCATTACAGTTCAGTGCTGATGTTACTGTTAAGACCATAAAGCCTTTTCTCCTGCAAAACTAATCCTCTGTCTAATTTCTAATTCAGTACAACTAACAACGGCATTATTTTGTGTGGGGTGGCAGAACAGCAGGGTGGAATCTAAAGATCCTGTTGAAACCCTGTGAAATGGCTTACAACAGTGTTTTGGGCTGGTTTGCAAGCCCTCTTCTTTAAGTGGTATAATGACAAGGGGTAAAAAGTTGCAGCATCACCAGCTCTTGCAAATTGTTTGTGAATGGTCAGTCACAAAGTAAGGCACAACCTGAATGCTCAGTGAGTGAAGTTTTCAGGCATGTTTCAGGATGCTGTAGAGCAACCTAAGGATTTGTGCCACAGCAGCAAGGGTCATTTTAGAGGTGTTGCACTAAGAAGAGCCAAGGACTGCAATCCTGAAAAAGGAGAGCTCTGATTTTAAAGCAGTACTGAGAAGCTTGCTCAGCCTTGAATGTCAGCTCTATAAGAAGAGAGCAATAAGCTTGGAGACGGGACGAAAAACATTGAGATATCTGCTACTTGCAATTCTCTTATAAGTAATGAGGAACAGGGAGAGTGAAGTCCTGTCCTTGCAATAAATCTTGAATTGTGGATGGGTCAAAAAATATTAGAAAGCAATAAGGAAAAAGCAATATTTGTAAGAACAGTATATTAAAGAGAAAAAAATCCAAAAATGGTAGAGGAAAGGACAAAACAGTGAAGTATGGAATCAATATTAACTCCCATGTTTTTTACCTGGTGATTCATCAAGTTCCTAATAGGCCAGAATTTTTTCTTTCCTGAGCACCTGTTTAGAAAGCCCCACCTTCATGAAATCTAACATGATACTGAAAAGCAATGAGTGAAGAAGCCACTGTATTTTATATCTTGCTCAGGTATCCAAGCCAAATGCTCACCATGCTCCTTATAAGAAGGTTGTCCAACCTGTCTATCTTCTGTTTATGTACTGCTAACAATCTAACATAAAGACAAAATCTGCAACTGGTTTCTTTTTCTCATAGGGTTTTCTGGAGCCTGTCTTAACAGAAAAGTAATGCATAGAAAGTTGATCAGAAATCAGAAGCAAGGAGACTGGAAACAGACCAGAGAGGGCAGGAAACATGCATGTTACAAGATGTGTCTTGAGAGGCTCATGAAGGGGGTTATTTAACAGGGTGCCCATGATACCAGGTGATGGGGCACTCAGTGAGGCAGTGCTAAGGTCCAAATACTCTGGTGGAGATCTCTCTCTGACATTTCTCTCCCTCTTGTTTCTCTTCTTCTCTGCATCAAGGAAAACAGGAGGCGCATCAGCTCACAAGAGCACTCCCAAAAGATATTTTCCCTAAAATAGAGCTTCTTCCTTAAAGGACTCGGTGCTTTAGCTGGAAGATGGCTTTTACCAGAGAGCACTTTGTATTGAAAAATATACTGAATTTCTAATACATGCTCCTGATGGAGAGAAGCTCTAACTCAGCTGGCACAGAGCAGATTACAGTATGTTGTTCCAGATTGTTTCAGCACAAAATTAGCTCTACCTTTCACAGTAATTAATTGCTTTTCTACAGGGGAAAAAACTGTCACTTGGTTTTGAGTGATATTCATCAGATATACTCTCCCCATCACTGTCTCCATGCCAAAGAATGAGCTTCTTCTGAAGTTACTCCTTTCTCCATCACAATCTCAGTGGAACAGACAAAGCTGCTGAAGTTGAAGCAACAACTTCAAGAAGACAAAGCAAAGTTCCCTCACTTTTCCTTCCTCTGATCATCATTCATGTCAATGACTGTTTCTAGGAGTCAGAGAGGAAACTTAAATGATGCAAAGGCTGGGAGAATCAATTGGAGGAGTAAAGGGAACAAGATTTAAATTTTGGAAGGAAGAGAGTTGTTATTCAAAGGAGCTGATAACTTGTCTCTGCCACATTTCACACTTTTTTAACCTGCTGGTTTAAAGAAAGATGCAAAGTACTTTTAAGCTATTTTATGAGCACTAAGCTAACAGCAGTGGAGGCCAAGGCTTTCTCTTTAACCTCTCAGTGCAGAACAGGCTGTGGTAGCCTGTCTCTTATTGTGCCAAATCATTTTTTCAAGTCCACTCATAATGTTTAGTGATGGCTTGAAAATGTAATGTTTGGCTACTGTGGAATTTGTGTTTATTTGGCAGCTCCTCTTTCTCCTGGCTTTTTCTGTGGCAAAAGTGGCTGTTACAGCTGTTTGTGGTGTTAGTAAATATAAAACTTCAAAAGAATGAATGTAGGGCTATTCTTGACAATATTTCCATGAAAAATTTGGTTTCAAAAATTCAGCGTACCATCTTGTACATTGTGTCTTCTGAATGGAAGCAAAAGTGCAGGTATTCTGGAGATTTTAAATGAAAACAGACCATTTCACCTCCAAAAACATCAATGCGGTGAGTTGAGGTACAGTAGCTCAGGAGCCCGCACTCTACATTAATTCTCTAGGCTGGGCTTATGCAGACCCAGTTCCCATTTTCCACTAGGAGGATACAAGTGGCATGAGGCATCACCAGCTTCTATCAAGTTAAAGAACATGACGCATGAAATCATGACATGTCATTCCTGTAGGAAACTCAGTGTAAAGTGAGAACTAGGCAGCAGCAGGCACCTGAACTACAGTTTCAGTAACATATCATAAAGAAAGCATTTGAATTTTGAAAATAAATACTTCATATCTAGATTTATTGGAGTTTGAAGCACTAAATCTCTATGTGTTTTTGACAAAGCAGACTTGTTCGTACTCATGTGAAAACTTTCTGCACTGTGTTTTCCACTCAGGCCTGGCAAGAGGCAAGCCATGAGCTCTTTTCATGTACACTAATAAAACCACAAAAGATATCAAGATATAGCTAGCAGGTCAGTCTTACCAAAGCAGACAGCTGATTTTTCCTGTCCTTACAAAAGTTGCCATTGAAAATAGCATGAAATAATTACCACAATCAATAAAAAACACTTTCTTCTTTTTTTTTTTTCTGAAAGATTACCTGCAATGGAACTGATGCAAGAGATTAAATCTAACAATACCTATTAGGGCAATTTGCTGAGAGCTCTTTCAGCAGAGAATGATAATTCAAAACACTTCAGTTTTGGCTTGTCCTTATTCTTCACACTTTAATCCTCGCCCACATGTGCATGCTCCTATGCACACCCATAAACTTTCCTTAGATGTGAACATACTTTTATCTTGGCCCTGATTCACTTCCCAGCATGAAACTGATTAAAAAAACCTGAGAATGTGAAGGCTATGAGCAAAATGAGGGAGTCAGGCTTTTCTCATTGTTAGAATGCCTTGTCTTCACTCTGTGACAGCTCTTTGCTTTATAGGAGCATTGCCCAAGCCAGGAGTTCTGAAGCAGGGTTTAATTCTCACACTTCCATGACCAGGGGGCACAAGTGGTAAGCTTGATCTGCCATAGACCTGAGGAAGGAGTAGGATCTTCCTCTAAGGACCAAAAAAAAAGGGAAAGAGATGCCAGTGACTCCTCCACCATTCTCTCTCATGGGCACAGTGCCATTATTCACATGGCAAGGGGCAAGAGGGAATTTGGGGCTCATTTTCAGAAGGAGCTTGTTCACATATTCAATGACTGGGCAACCTTCCCTACTTGTCCAGAGTGTGAAATCAGTGGGGGAATCACATGATGATGCAACAATTTGCAGGATCAGTTCTATGACAGAAGTCAGATCCCAAAAGCCCATGCCCTAGGGTACTTTGGAAAATTGCTAAGAAAAAGACATGGGGTGTCTGTCTGTAGCAAAGATGTGTGGGATAGCCCCTGTCCTAGACATGTCAAAATCACTGGTTTAGCACACTTGCTTTACCTCCATTACTTCCTCCTGCTGCAGTGAGGATCAGAAGTCTGGGCTGTACTTGGCATCAATGGCAGAAGTGGTCAATCTATCTCAATTCAGAATGGTGCAGAGCCCAGTGGTTACAAATCTCTCAAGAAAGAAAAGTTCAACTCCCTTGTCTTATCAAGTTCCTCATTCTAAGGAATCCAGTGAAATTGAAAAGGTTAAAAATTACCTGCAATGGAACAGATGCAAAGAGAAGGACAAATTTTAGGGTGTTCCTGTGACCTAAGTCTAAGTCTGAGCAACATGGACTTAACTGGAATCATGGCCAGCAAACCAGATCTTCCATCTCTTTCTGTGCACATGTTGTTTTGGATCTGAGGGTCAGATGTGTAAAGTTTAGACTTTTCAAGACCAGATTTGTGTTCCTGAATCCTTCCATAAAACATATGGGGAATCATGTTTAATTTTTTTCTTTTTTCTTTTTATTTTTAACCCATTACACAAAATGACCTCAGTTCAAAATTCCTTTGGTGCACTATGAATAAAGTGGAACATTACAAATCACGAAGTTCAAAATTCAGATGGAGGCTTCAGAACTGCACAGGAGGACAATGAGTCAGCACTGGCCAAAAGGACACTTAGATACCATGCCTTTGTCTTCTTGGTCCCATGAGCCAAGAATTAAGACCCTTGAATAAACCCACCCTCAGAATTGTGAGCCACCAGTGCAGCATGACAATGCAGGCACAGTATCTGACAAATTTGTTTGCTCTCTGGCAACCTAAATTAAACAAGATGCAGCATTGGGGATGCATTCTTGTTTTGTGGCTTTGTTTAAAGTGAGGTTATGCTGAGAAAAGTGGTGATAAAAATGGCATTTCATGCACTAGGTTTCCCTGCCTTAATGGCAGCCCTTATTTTTACTGACACAAATAAAATCTTACTACTGTCAGCACTGTAGTCAGGTAAAAGTGAGTTCTGTTCCATGTTGCCACATCCATCATGAAAAAACACACTCCTCCTTCTTTTTGACCTCAGAATCATTGTTGTTAGCGGTGATGGGTGAACGAGAAAGAACATAACTTGATTGTGAGAAATTGCTTTGAAGTTATATTTGCTGGCAAGCGAAAGCCTTATTTTTGAGTTTTAAATGAAACATGTTTCGTATGGAAGTCACTGAGAGGGAATAAATAGGGAACACTAAAAATTCATTTTACAGACTCACTTTTAATACCATAACCATACTTTAAAAAGGAAAATGGGCTGAATTTAAACTCTGATGAAAGGCCCTGGACTGACAGTCCTGTGGAATAATGTTCTCGAGACACTGTACTCATAACTTCTGCCACAGTGGGAGTTGCTTGCTAATTACCAGTCAGTCTAAGGGCCATGTTTCCCCTCCCTTCAGGCTCCCATCTCATGTCAGAATGCCATCCTCAGCAGTGAAGTCCAGAAGCCGTGGCAGGCAAGGCCAAATGACTGTAAATGGGCCTGTTAACCTACCTTTCATCTGCTCTTGTAGTGCAGTGACTGCAGGTAATAACAACAGAAATCTGTGCCTCTCCCCAGTGGCCATTTGAGCTGACAGGTGAGCTCAGTGTTAATGCAACCACACGCCTTACTCTGGTCAACAACCTCTTGCTGGTCAGCTTGCTGGTCCAGCAGCAATATTCTGGGACAAGCAGGGGCAACCACTGCGTTTTCATCCTCTCTCATTGTCCTGATTGCTTTCTGCAGACAGAGGCAAGTGGAATTGTGTATTTCAGAAGCCTCTGTCCACAAAGAAATTAATTCAAGACAATCAGCTTGCGCAGGATTGACAATGAAATGATTTACAATCACCTCACTCTGTTTTTTAGGGCTACTGAGGAAAGGGGAACAAATGCAAACCTTCTCAGAGTTTACACAGAGTAGTGTCTCCAAGAAAGGTACTGCTGCCAACCCTCGTGGATGACTTGAAGGACATCTATATTTGTTGACTACTTGGAGATAACCTCTGCTTGCATGAGTCATGCAGGTGACATGACTCCTTTGCATTAACTGAAAAGACAGCATGAAGCTAGGAAAGCACAAGATATCATTAGTAGAACAAGTACAAGTCTACAAAATAAAATGTGCACCTGCATGAGAAAGGGAACCAGGGAAGCTAATTTTCAATAGAATTTGTTTTCATTGAATGATTTACTTTTTTTTTAAACGGACTCCCTATTATCTCCATTTAAATCTGCAGTATTTCTTTTCTCCTTTTCTTTTTACCCAAATAATCTTATTAGCCTTATTTCCATTGGAAATCAGGCTAAAATATGTTTATATTTTGGCATTTCTTCTGTCCTGTGAACTATTGTAAACCACTGCCAGGTGCCACAGTGAAAGAGTGATACAGGCAAGCCTGAAATTCCACCAGATCCATTTGTGTCTCTGCTGTTCTGACTGCTGTTAGATGAAACAAGAGGTTTCATGTGTGCACACAGCCTTGTTAAAGACTAAAAAGGGACAGGATCCTGAGGGAGCTATCAAAGGTGTGGGGTATGTTTCTTAAAAGACAGGCAGTCAGCAGCCCTCCTGGGACATAATCCTTCTGACCTTTCAGATGTAATTTTTTTGTTGCTGCATAGTACTGCCCTTTCTACTTCCCCCCCCGCCCCTTCCCCCCCCCACTTTCCCCGAGGTTTAACAAATACTGTTTGTGACTTCTGGGTAAGAGATGTTTCACTTATTCTCTCCAAGTCCAAGGAAATAAAACTTTCATGCATTTTCACATTTTGGATACTGCTGTGGGAAAAAAATCACTACTTCCCTTTTTTCCCCCCTATGATTTATATGGCTTGTCTCCTCTGGGTTCTAGCTGTACATTATGCCTCACATTTTCCACCTTTAGTTTATGACCACTGAGTCTGTCTGGCAAGTGTACGCCTTACATTTGTATATTATGGCACACAGAGGTCTGCTGGTGTCATGAATCTGTATGGGAATCTGTGGCATCCTACAGTCTTTTACAGTGTTTAATGAGCTGTTCTCAAAGATTTGCATTTTTGTTGGATGCCTGAGCATCGTGTGTGTTTCTCAGCTGCGTTGATATTCTGACCTGCTGTACCATGCTGTCATGGATGTGGAGAGATAATGTCTCCTTTGTACCACAGACCAATGATTCCCCAAAGAACAATTCTTGTGAGACTTTGCACATGGCTTTGGAAGATGAAGAATTTGAGCTAATCTGGAAGAACAAAGCAACAGTGTTGTCAAGGCTATGCTCAGGGTCAAAGTAGCACCACCAGGCAAGGGTCCTGCCCTAGAGCTTTAACACAAACTATGTATCTGCTGCTGCCCTAGCCATGAGAGCCCAAACATGTTTTTTCTTCAATGTATTCAGTATCTCAGAAGAGTGAATCAGTTCAAAAGCATAAGTGTCCTAGGAGTTTAACACTGAGCCAAAACCTCCTGGTGTTTTCACTGGGGAATTCAGAATATATAGGTTGTTTTCTTCATAAAACCACACGGGCAAAAGCTTGGTACAGTTTGAAAACTAGGACTGAATTATCCTGGTTTTTGTCAGGGAGACGTGATGAACTCTCAGACCGGTGATTGCACTCCAGAACAAATGGCAGAACTTCTGGTTTTAGGGCAAGAGCTGTTCAAGGTTAGCTAGCAAGTTGTTCATGGTTAGATGCAAGAGATTTGTGTTGAAATTACACGTTGATCTTAATTTTTAATAAGCTCTTAGACTTTCATTTTTATTTTACTTATGTTGCCTACTATTGCATTCAAACACCGTCCCAGCACTGCCCACTAGTTTGACTTTCTAGCAGAAAAAAGGACCAGATGGAGCCTATTTAAGAAACTCTGTGAAGGAGAAAATAACTTCTGAATTTTTTGGATAAGTGGGGGGAGGTTAAAACTTTTGTTAATGGTATCTGTAAGGTGAAGATGTTGTCCATGGTTCATTTTTCAGGAGGGAAACTAATTTGGCTTTTATTAATTATGTTGTTAGTGGCCATAGACGGTTTCATTCTTTATCAGAGTAATAGTCTTGGGCAACAGGTTTTTGAAGAAAAAGGACAGGATTGTGCAGCTCATGTAGCTATTAATACAAGTATCTGTGCAATTACTTTGCTTGAGAGTATCTCTGCTTGCATATATTGGGCAAATTAATCTGCTGCACTGTATTTCTGAAACATGTAAGGGCTGGAGGTTTAGAATAAATAAATTCCGTGTTTATTCAGACCCACGTTTCGAAAGCTCATTTTAGATGTTGCCGACAACACATAATTTTAAGAGTTTTAATTCGTAGAAGTTGCCCTTTTGTTCCTGTAATACATCAGTGGTGTCAAAGATGGCATGACAGTCATTACTGGTCTTTTCAAGTTTGCTCTTTTTCTTAGGAAGCTGGTATTTTTATTTGGTGTTGGAATTCTAGTTTCACAATTGTCCTTCAGGTATTCTGTCTAGCTTTTACATTCCAAACCTTTCTCCATTTAAACTCTTCGCAGCTCATGCCAGTTTACACTGCTGCAGCATGTTCAGTGTTGCTAGTTTGATGATATACAGTTGTGTCTAATTAGACTTTTTGGAAAAAAAATATTCAGGCAGAATTTTAATTGCTCATATTGGATTTGAAGCATCATGATAAGCTATTTTTCACTTGCAAAACAGGTATCTAAGTAACAATATATTTTTCATTGGAAATAAAAGTCACCAGATACTACCGAGAAACACCATAAAAACAGCTTAAAGGCCTGTTTTTTACACTTTTTACATGATTTTAGAAGTTCCTGAATTGAACAAGTTTAAAAGGGTGAGAAACATTCTTAAAATTCACAGTAAACTTCTCAGATAGGCATGCAATATTTCTGGTTGCTGTTCAAACTGGCAGATTGTTTTTAATTCTGAATATATTGCTACCTCTTACGCAGCTTAACGAAGAAAAGAATGAAATAATGTACATCTTTTGCCATCTTTCAGACAGGTTCCCCTCTTTTACTAGGAAGTTTCTCATGTCTCAGGTTCTTCCTGATTTTTACCATTTATAAAGTTGTGCTGTGAAAAAACAACAAATGGCAGGAAAACATGTTGACAGATGTGCAAACAAGTGGTAAAGCAGCACAGCATAAGCTGTTCTCACAACTATTTTCAACAGGTATTTGGGAAGGAGATTTGCATCTTAGATTAATGTTACCAAAATAGCAGTCTGAAGTTTGGGCCTAAATAATTTGTTCTGGGTCATCATCATTGTTTTCCTCTGTTGTGCACTGCTGTGCCCAAGCAAAGATTGGGCGGGGAAGTAGGGGTTAGAGATGGAGTGTGTTTCCCTTCATTTGGTTTGAGAAATAGTTTCTGAAAGGCCAACAGGCTCAAGAAATTGCAATGAACAGATCAGAGTCAATCCAGTGCACAAATCAAGCAAAAGTTGCCTACACTCTTGCAGGCATCTGAGGGAGTTACACACTGGCAATAGGAATACTTCTAAGTTTTTTGCTGACCTGAATGCTACTTTGGAAAACAAAAAATGTCAAGATTTATTGCTCTATCCATCTGTAGGTACAGGCATGGCCTGTTTCTAGGTTTGCCAAGAAATTGTAGCAGAGCAGAGCATAAAGGAAATGCACATTAAAACATTGCCCAGCCTGCTTGCACATCTGTGGGTTCAGAAATGCCAGAATAACCAGTTATTGCTTCTCATAGTCATGATGATGCAAACCCAGATTTTGAGTAAAATCTGGGAGGCCCCTGCTGTGATGAGATCATGTATTTGCTGAGGCTGCACTTCACTCACAGGCTGGAAAGAGCCTGGCCACACCAGGAAAATAAAGCTCAATTGACATTTTCCTGCTGGGACCATTTGCTACCCCTTAGGGCTGCTGAACTCCAGAGCTATTTCTCTCTGATCCCCTAACAGCCATCTGTTAATAGCATGTTTAGCACATTGCACTGGGAACAAGAGGGTGACAGGGTGGTAGTTGAACTGTGTATATGAGGAACACAGCAGAATCATGTGCTTCCTGCTCTCCAGAGCCTGATAACAAAACAAAACAAAAATGCCATTGAGAGCTGTTGTTGCAGTGGAACAAAGCATAATAAAAGCTCTTCAAAGAGCCATCTGGACTGTGCTAAGGATGCTGCTCCATGCTAAATGCATGTCTTTTGGCAAGCCTGTGTTATGATCAATGCCTAGGGTTCTTTGATCTATTCCATCAGTCTCAGCCTGGAGAGCTGCACAAGTTGACAATAACTCTTGGAGATCATCTTGATGATAATCCTTGGAGGTTTGATTGCAGACCGTGCTGACAGGCCTGGTGTGAGAGGAAAGAGAATGTTCTTAATGCTTTTTCACATATTTATTTTTGCCTTTTTTTGAGGAGAAGCTGTAACATATCCTTTTGGTTTTCTATCCACACAGATGGGTTTGGAAGTGAGGTATGGACTTGAGGAGAATTTGGATGACAGGCTACCTCTACTCAGCACAGCAGTGAAAGTTGCACAGACTGCAATGAAGAAGAGATTTTACCTCTATTTGTAAAGGTCAGCAGAAAGACCAATAGCAACAGAGAATAAATCATCCTATGGCTGTTTTTTCCTTCAGTGATGAAATCCAGTTACTCTATAATCCATGACTGCTGAAAAGTGACATTTTAAATATTATTGTTCTCTTACTCTCTTGAAATCAATTGCCATAATCATTTGTTGACAGCTCCTATTCCCTACAGCAGAAATAAAATATTAAACGATGTTCGAAGTCATTGCCCTTTTACCTTGGGCTAACCCGACCATCCTCTGTGTTTGCTGCCAAGCATTCAATGTTGTGGTTCCAGTCCTCAGTGCTGTAGAGTCAGCTCTCTCATTCCTGCATTCTCGTGCCTCCTCACCATGGAGAACACAGACAAAGCCAAAGGAACTGGAGAGGCTGTGAGATTCTCACTTCACAGCAGTTCTTGTCCTGAAACACAGATTTTTTGGAGCTTCTGGCAAGGTGATGTGAGCTATAAGAAAGGTTGTTCAAGACTTTTCAAGGGAAGCTGGAGTAAAGGCAAATAAATCTCAGGATCAAGAAGATCTGAGAAAGAGTTTGTGCCTTTGAACAACTCATTCCTCAGATGATTCTTCATTTTTTCCAAATGAAGTTCAGTGTTAATTGAAGTATTGGTGTGTTGTCTGTGGGTCAGGAGAAGACCTTGGTGGGAATGGTTCACATTAAGTCTTCGGGATGTGAATAACCAAGAGTTAAATGTGTACAGTCCCGGTAGCCAAGTGTGGGAAAAAGATGAGGCAGTTTGCTGCCTATTTCTGGAGTTTGTGACACTGAAAGAAATAAAAATAATTTCTCTTTTCTGGTCTCTTTTCAAGTAAGTGAAGCTGATCTACAAGTCATGGAATTACTGGCTTTTTTTTCCTCCAGACTGCTTTCCTTAAAGGGAGACATTATACTTGCACCTTTGAAAGCCAAATATTAGTTATGAAATGAATACAACAAATTAAAAACATTATTGACATGAGAATTAATGAACCTAGAGCCCTTATTACGTCTGTCAGACATCCAGAAACCCAAAGGGTATTTGCACTGATACGAGCCAGTGACCTGAAAAGATTAAGCATTACCAGCTAATTATGATGTCCTTATAGCAGGGATCCTTAATACTGAGACTCCCCCTTTTTTTTTTTTTTTTTTTTTTACCACAGATCTTTTGTGGACCATCAGAATTACAATCTGCGGGTGTATAACTACTGCCTTTTCTATTCCCTGCAGAGTACATCTCAGAGCCAATGACAGTAATTGCCTGTATGGGAAAGAAACATTACAAGAGCACTTAAATGTATTTGTAACTATTTCTAACTGTTGGAAGTGAAGAGAAGGAGCCAGGAACAAGTGAGGAGGCAGCTGCTCTTGGCAGCCAGTCCTGTGTGCTCTGTGGGACACAGTCTGAAAACCTCTGTGTTGGGGGAGGAGGCTAGGTTGCAGTTGCAGCCTATGTTAAAAGAAATTGCCAGCAGAGGTTTGCCCACTGAAATGACACCTGAGAAAAGTAATGAAAAGCTTTACGACAGATTTTTTGGTGTTACTCAGTTTTGCACTTCCAGGTGTCTTGAAGCTTTAGTCCAGACCTTTTTATTCATCACAATTAAATGATATTTTCTGAGCTGGCTGCAATGAATCCTCTCTGGGACAGCTGATGAATCCAGTAATTAAATGAACTGCTGTGTTGGAACAGACCAAGCAAAGATTTCTCTGTCATGGAATCGTCTCTCCATTATTGCCCTGTGATGGAAGGAAAGAATATGAGAAACAACACCCAGGGAAGGTGTGTCCTCCTGCCATACCCTTCATTCTTCCAGAGAAAGGAAATTTAGGAACTTGAATAATCAGCTTTTAAAATCCACCACAAACACCCATTTGCTTTGTGTTCCACTCCACTGCTGGCAGCAGCAATTGCCTCCATTGTCATTCAATTATATTGGAAAATGTCAATTTTGATTAAATCTCTTGTTGCATTCCATGAAGCTTTGCCCTAATCCCAGAACATTTATATAAGCTTCTGTGACGTTGCTGCTCCAGTCTGAATGTCACAGCACTCCCTGCCTAGTCTGATGTGCTCTGTGTCCTGGAACATTGCCATTGTGCTGGTTTTGGGTGGGGTAGAGTTAACTTTCTTCACAATGGCTGGTATGGGGCTGTATTATGGATTTGTGCTGAATACAGGGATGATGATTTAGAGACGTTTTTGTTATTGCTCATCGGGGCTTACACAGAGCCAAGGCCTTTTTTTACTTTCCTACTGCCATGTTAGTGGGGAGAGTGGGGGTGCATGGAAGGTTGTGAGGAGACACAGCCAGGACAGGTGACCCCAACTGACCAGAGGGATATTCCAGATCATATGACATCATGCTCAGTATATAAAGTGGGGAGAAGAGGCAGGAAACAGGGACATTTAGAGTGATGGTGTTTGTCTTCCCAAGTCACTGCTATGCATGATGGGGTCCTGCTCTCCTGGAGATGGATGAACATCTGCCTGCCCATGGGAAGTAGTGAATTAATTCCTTGCTCTCCTTTGCTTGTTTCTATGGCTTTTGTTCTCCCGATTAAATTGTTCTTATCTCAACTTCCCACTTTTATTTTGATTCCCCTTCCCATTCCACTGAGTTGAGGGGAGAGAGGGAGATTTATAAAGCAGCTGTGTGTTGCTTCATATCCTTCATTTGAAGCTGGGCTTAAACCATAGCACACTTTCAGTAGGACTTTCACACATACTTGTGACTAGCACCAGGAAATCTTTTTAAGAAGATTAAACTCAGTACTTCTTTTACCACTCCCTTAGGTCCAAACTGTCTTATTAGGAGACTTTGAACCAAACAGACTGTCCTTTTTTTTTAGCAAGAACTTCTCTGAAACAAGGCAGATGTGTATGAACACCTGCATCACAGATCCTGTAGCTCTCCCTCTGCTGAATGGGAAAAGCAAACAGCAAACTCAGTAATAAAAGCCAGTCCCCTGCTCCAGAGGCAGGAGGTATTCAGTGAAGATGACACAGACACAGTTAAGAAGATGATCTTCCTATGTGTGTCTGGGTGACCATCTAATCAGTGCAAAACTAAAGTGAAATTAATTACACTCAGCCTTCTTCAAACTAATGTTTTTACTTTGGCATGAGGAAAACAACACTCACACAGGACTACATTCCTCTGATTTGTTCTGACTCATCCATACTCAATCACCCCTAAGCCTGTTTCATAAAGGTGTAATCACAGCATGGAATGGATATTTCACAGGAGCAGTAACTGTGTAGTGGGTCCCATGGCCCTAAGGCTTCTTCAGGGAGCAATGCAAAAGGTCAGAAGAATTGAGAAACCTTTGAAGGAACTTTAAAGAAGACCTTTAAAGAAACAGCTCCTATCAGGAGTGGATTGAAAATGTCAGTGGTGCAGCTGATGAAACGGAAGCTGGGCCAAATTACAGAAATCTGAAAAGTGACCTAAACAGGTGTGGGAAGACAGATTGGATTTTCCAAGGTCCCTTGTAGGCCCTTTCTAGTCCTGGACTTAGCTGAACATGTATGTGGCCTGTTATTTGGGCCCCTTTTTGGAAATGCTGTACTTATTCCTGGAAGGTAATAGTAGTCTGTGCAAGAAGTGCTCAGTTAAACTCTACCTTGAAAATGTCTGGGGAAGGAGGGGGCTGCAGTGAGAATGAGAATTCTTTCCATGAAGTTTCCTAGAATCTCTACAAGGCAGAGCTGGGAGGGGATGGGAACACTAACCAAGTAGAACAAGATTATAGATCAGTTGTCAGACTGGCAAAGAAATCTTTCCTTCTTTGGACAGATTGTTTGCTGAGGATCATTAAACATTTAGGACATTTTTTTTTCGTTTTCTTCCCTTAATTTTTTTTTGTTGCAATTCCTTTTGGGCCTAGTGATATAAATATGAAACACCATTATGACAAAATAATATCCCATTTGTTTTCTGAAGCCAATCTTTCAGTTCTGATTAGAGAGAAGAAGTGTTGGAATTTAATGTATTCAGTAGCTCTGAGAGCAGACTGCTCTGTAGAGGCATTTCAAGGTCTCAGTAAACAAACAGAAATGTAAACAGTGCTTCTACCATTTAAACTTTAAGCTACCCTTATATTTCCAGTCAAAGATGTCCTCAGGCTTAGCAGAGGGAGGAAAAGGAAAGAGGGATCCATCTCTTCTCCAGTGAAATCTCTCCAAATCTTGGAGCAAGGCTCAGTGTGATAAGGGCATTTATGTCCCCATTTTCTGCTTTAGATGATTGCCAAATGGTCAAAATAGAAAAATCATTTCCACCACCTACCTCATGATGAGTTCTGTATTTAGTGTCAGTAATCATTTAGTTATTTTTGGTTGTGAATGTCATTTTTTCTTATGCTTTTGCTACAGCAATACAGTCCCTAGAAGGAACAAGCCTAAAATGTGGTAGGGTTATTACCATCAGTACAAAGTATGGACATACTGAAATGAGTATCTCTGTATCTCTATAAGCAAAGTGATAGCATTGTGCTGATTTTGAGAAGGGTTTAAGTCATATAAACATGGGAATCTGACCCAAGTGAGTGAGGGCATTGAAGGAGGTGTTGGATAACACAGGAAAACAAGAGCCCATGGAGGAGAAGGGGAAAAAAAAGGGAAAATGTAAAATCACTGCTGCCTTGAATGTAAAGAGAAGCCTGTATAAAAGTCAGTGAATCACAGACACCAAGATGCAGGAGCAAGAAGAGCTGATTGGAAAATTGGTTTTTTACTGATATATTTTCTGGTAGAAAATGAGCAAACCTTGAGTAAGGATCATTGTTTGAGATTTTAACTGAAAAAAGATGAACCACCTACCACATTTAAACAAATGTTGGCTGTCACTACTGACAAACAATAAATGAAAACTGAACTAGCATCTGTCCCCCACCTCTACATTTGATGAGAAATGAACTTTTCCACAGAAATGCCTGTGCTAGTAGAAAAAGACAAGGCAAGGGGACAGATCACAATGAGTTACAAATTTGAGACACTTTGGGTTTTCCTTTCTGCTATGCTTCCTTTGACTAGACTAGTTGCTTTCTAATCTTTCCTGAGGTCCACATCCAAAGCACAATCTGAGCATTGGCAAACAGCTCTAAGATCTTTTCTATGCTCCTGCACTAGGTGTGCAAAACACTCATACTCCAACAGGTATTATGCAGCCCCTCAGGAGCTTCACAGACCCTCTGAAATCCACAGCACAGACAAAGGCTCCTCAGAGCTGAGCTGATCTGAGCTGAGCCTGGAAAGATATTCCAGTAGTTCCCAGTGATGATGCTGGTACCCAAGGAGCACATCTTCCCATTGCAAACCTTTCTCTTAAGCTGAGTGCTTTCTAGTGAGACTCAAGTAGGGCATATTGAGAATATATTGGTTAGTTCCTACCCAGTTAACACCTAGAAACAGGGTTTCTTTCCCAGCTCTCCACATTTTCTCACTACTGATGTGAGATAAGAACCTCCAGAGGTGATTTGCTTCATCTGTGAACAATTTTTTAAGATAAGTGGGAAGAAACTCCTCTTGAGAAGCCTCAACATAGTTTGGTCTACATGTTTGCACAGCAAAACCCTGCTAAAGCCAATCCCACCTGTATTGTGGGTGGGATATACAACTCCTGGTGTTGCACTCCTTGCATTTACTAAGTCTGTGTGTTGCACTCCAAGTTCAAAATCAGAAAAAGGTTCTTCACCCAGAGGGTGGTCGGGCACTGGAGCCAGCTCCCCAGGTAAGTGGTCACAACACTGAGACTGACAGAGTTCAAGAAGCTTTTGGACAATGTTCTCAGGCACATGGTGTGACTCTTGGGGTTGCCCTGTGCAGTTGGACTCAATGATCTTTGTGGGTCCATCCCAACTCAGCATACTCTGTGATTCTCTGGTTGACACTGTTCCCAGCCTCCAGGAGTCCAGAGGAGCCCAGTTGTCTTTCCAGAGCATCCTTCCCCAGCGTGGACGCTACTAGAGTATTTTTGCAGAAAAGTCCTTCAGCTCTCTAGTGTTTGCTTGAGAACTCTGTCTGTGTCATATACGCTAGCCTAAACAATGTTACTGTTTTGTAAATTGTTTTGTACCTGATTTTCTCAGATAGTGATGACTTTGGTTAGAAAAACACCTTTCTGTTACATGCAGGTCTTAGGTCAGCCCCTCAGGGGGTGGCCAGTCGATAGAACCAATGATTTTGCGACACTTAGCACATTTCACGATCTACCTTATAAAAACCCCTGGAAAAATCAGTAAAGCGCGGCTCATCCGCCATTTTCCTACAGCTTGGTTTTCTCTACGTATCCGTGTTGCACAGCGACACCCCAGCTCAGCAGCTCCACCACACGCCTGCACAACAGACACAGCCTTTTGGCCATCTCTGCAGATAAGTTGTGATCCCCACACCCCCATGTTGAAGGGCCTTGACCATCCACATAGGCTGGATTTGCAAATATTCACATTCCTCTGCTGACTTCCAGAATTAGAATTAACTCTGTTTTTTGTAAAGAAGACAGGTTAAGTGTTATACTTGCTACACCCAACCAGTGCATGCCATATTCCTGCTCCTCCTCTGGTTCAAGTGACCCACCACCTTGGAAGGGCCAGCTCTAAAATGCACCCTCACCAGCTGTCATTTCACTCAGAATGTTGAAAATCACACCCCATTGCCAACAGTAAGAAGACAGGCTACAGCTTTGAGGCAAGCCCTTATTTGCACAAGAAGATGAACCAATTTTCTGCTATGTTAACAGGAGGCAGAAACTTCTCTTGTCCAGTGAAAAGAGGGTATTGCTTGACTGTGATCAGGTCATAAGCATTCTGCAAGCACTGCTGGTGAGCTGGGCAGAGCAAATGGGAAGCCCCCCATGCTCCCCTCTCTCCCAACACATCTGTGCCAGCCAGTGTGCGAAGCAAGCGAAGGCACTGGGCCCTAATTTTTCTCTCATAGCAACTTCACGGGATGATGAAGTTATTCTAGGTTGCAGTATTGGTCTTATGGCTTGTGACAGAGTAGTGCTCTGCAAGGATTCTTCTTTTCTTTTTTAATCACTTCATAGTCAATGGCGTGATTTCAGAGTGTTCTCGTATACAGTGGCTGAAGTCTCATTATATATTTAAGTGCAATTACTGCCTTGGTTCCATTCTCACACAATATCACTCCTCAGGACTGCATTTCCCCCATTCTGTTTTGTCACATTTCCTGAGTGAAATCAGCAAAGGGGCCAAAATTGTTACTAGATGTGCAATAGCCCTTTGGAGCTCAAGATTCCTGTAAATTTAGCTTCACTCCTCCCAGGTGCAAAATTGAGTATCAGATTGAGTATGACCCTGGCAGAATGGAGGGTAAAAAGAAACAACCAGGAGAGGTGTAAGACAATAATGAAGGAAGAGGAGACACAAGCTGATTGGCACTTGGGAGTAGTTAAAACAAGACTAAGACAGGCATGCATATATATCCATACATAAAATAGAACCATAGAGTCATAGAATGATTTGGGTTGAAGGGACCTTAAAGATGCTCTAGTTTTAATGTCCCTGCCATGGGAAAGGGACAACTTCCACTAGACCAGGCTGCTATTCAACCTGGCCTTAAACCCTTCCAGGGATATATATTTACATATTTCTTCCCAGGGAATGTCATGATTTTAAGACAAATCCTGTGGACCCTGTCTGTGAATATGCTTCTAAAAGACTGACACAGAAAGCAAACCAGTTTGGAAATATTAAAAATGTCACAGAACAGCAACCCTGTAAATTGACAAGACTGAGATAAACCCATTGTTTTTACTTTAAATTGCTGATTGTCTTATGTAAAATGTACCCTATAATTCCAAGAGTTAAATTTCAACCAGTATAAAGTCTTTAATATAACATGGCTTTCTCTGGCACATAATTGAAGAGACCCGAACCACATCTGGGAGCAAGTTCCCAGCAATGCTTGCCATACATGAAATTCCCAAACTCTTTGAAATTAACAGGTTGCTATAACAACACAATGCATTTATTTCCATATAGCTTTCCTTTGCTTATTTCCCATCATCACTTTTTAAAACATCAGTTGCCATAACAACAGAACATAGTATCTTAAGTGCACCTTTCATGTATATTTATGCAGTATAATTAAAGGTATGGGATTGGGTGAAGCTTTGGGTTGATTTAATTAAAATCTTTTCCATAAAACATTCCAACACTCCCACTAGGAGTAAGAGTGAATTCATATAGGTCCAGCTTTGCAGTGACACTGCCTCTTGCAGTTGTAAACATACTTAATTTTGCAATGCCTCCATTGTTAATTAAGTGCTGATGAGTCTTCTGGTTATAAGCTATCAGCATGGCTCACTCTTCGGGCCTTTTTCTAAGCAGTGATTTCTATTAATTATAGTTGTGTTTCTGTTCTTATTAACTAAGCTGATCAGTCTCAGAGGAATATGAGACTTTCCTGAGTAAAGCAGAGAGCTGAAAGAACCAGCCTGCTATCTCACTTTTCAAAGGGGACTGACAAGCAAGTTCTTGGCTCTGCATCCAGCTTTTTTCACCACTATAGTGGTGTGACCTAAAATCACCTTGAAAAGAGAACGATGTCTCATGCAGATGGGGCTGTGTCCCTGAATCTTCTCTCTACATGGCAGGAATATTCAGAGAAAGAGGTCATGACGAGCTGGAACAGAGCACCCAGCTCTCACATGCTGCTGTGCTGGCTGCAAAGTGATGTGAGTGAGAGCAGCACCACATTGTCACTGGGGTGAGCACCACCCTCCATGGGGACACAGCCTATATCCAGTCTGGAGGTTGTGAATTCCTCAAGGACACATTACAGGACTCACTCACCTAGGAGAGGACTCAGAGAGGGATAGCACAGTAGGAAGCAAGGAAGACACTGTGGTAACTGTATCTTTCATTATTACTGTGTGAACAGCTACTATGAAAGGAAAGAAGGGATTTTTGGTTTATGGCCAATATCAATACTTTTTCATGGACAATTGTGTGATCTGCAGTGCCTAGAGTTAAGATACTGGGCAAAAGCTGTATGAGAAATGAAGTATGGAAATGATCTCTCTGACCTCCTTGCTAACTGTTTGTATGAGCATGAAAATAATCACTGAGGAGAGGAACAGCAAGAGATAGAAGTACTGATACTTTCAATTTCAGCCTTTTAACATTGACACAGAGTCATAAGTGCAAATTACTGCAATCACTGTTCTGAGTGACTAGGTCAGGTTGATGCCACACTATTCACACGTACGTCTTTAGAGAGAGCTCTGCCCTGGATACTAGAGATTATAAGGCAACAGAGGCTATCAGCTCTCTGCGTGCCTATCAGAGAGATCCAGAGTCCCTGCAAAAACCCAGCTGGAGCATTCTGTGATTATCAAATTGCAAAGGATAAGTCTTCATTATTTCTATTCTGCTCTTACTCAATAAGCCAGTAGGGCTTTGACTGAGGTAAGCCAGGACTCCTACCAGTCCTTCAGTCCCTGCTTCAGCAGTTTCCAGTGTTCCCCTTGACACTTGCAGGTTTCCCAGGCAGCTGCAGTTCCAGCTGTTTAGCAATGAGGGCAGATGTGGCACAGGTACCCTCAGGAACACCCTTGGTCTCTTCATTCAACCATGGCACGCTGCTCTGCCACAGGGTCACTGAACGGGGCATCTTGAGGATGCCTGGATGAAACCCACCATTAACCCCAAATGACACCCATGAGGTATCTCTAGATAAAATGGAGCCATAAAAACAACCCATTCTTAACATGGACAGCACTTAGAGAAGTAAGATCATCCCCTAGGGTCCTGTGAATTTATAGGTATTTTTCAGACATTTACTTAGTACTGGCTTAGACTCTGATGCTTTAGGATTTTAGCTTTTATATTTTTCATATCCTGTAATGCTTTAGTGTGTAACTCTAAGACCCTGTGTAGCCTGTTAGTTACTGTTCTTCCATTCTGGTCAGAGAAAACAAATCCTCTCTAGGCCTGAACTTCAAGGTCACCTTACTGTCTCAGGCCTCAAAATACATCAACAAAGTGGCTTAAGGGGGGGAACAAACTTGGGGTAATGACTTCATTACCTGGAATTGTAATTAGAGGATTAACCCTTGATATGCAAATGGACCAAACTTATAAAAGTGTGAAAAACTCATGACCTGTCGTCTGTTTTGGGTGTAGCCTTTCTGAAGACTTTTAAATGCCCAAAGTGTACCTTGAAGGCCCTTCAATAAATACCCACTTTTATCCTCTTAATTTTGTCTAGCCTCTGTTTTCAGGTAACCCCATCAAGGCATCACCTCCTACTAGACTATCCAAAAATGTAGGCACACCTGTGTCCTTGTTGAACCCATATTAGTCACACAATACTAGGGCTATAATGCTTTAGTGGGTACATCAATTTTTCAGACTACACTGTGGGGTTGGTGCTTCCTTGCACCCACATCGAGGTTGGTATTAGAAGATTACTCAGAAAACTACAAAGCATTCCCACCTCACATCCCTGAGCTGCTGGCAAGAGCTCTTTCAGTAGCAGATTCCCTAGCAAGACAGATGGATCTGTCCATTAACATGATGGTTACAGATCTGTGACTTCTAATTAATGATCTAAAAAAAATGTGTAATATCCTATCCTCTCCTCTCCCACGCTCAGATTGCCAGGACCAAGTGCTCTTTCATCACTGTGGCTAGTGCTTCTGCATCTGTCAAGCTGAGCTTGATCCTGGAGATCATCAGCGAAGGAAAGCAGCTGATGTAATCAGGTTGTGCATTAATGATCTATGGCCACATTTATCTAATAAATGGCTGCACTGGACAAATAAGGAGTTCAAAGATTTTCAAGAAACAGCTTGTCTACCGGCCCGTCCACGGGTGCGTTTTGGCTGATACCCGCTTGCTTCTAATTAGTAAATTCTCTAATTGAATCTACGTCTCTGATTGCTTATTGAGACTCAATTTATCACAAGGGGCAGACAGTGCAGTGTCTCATAGGCCAAGCCCTTGTTGGGCCTTGCAGGACTGTGTGGCTGCAGAGCTATGGACACTGCTTGACCAAATGTGCTTCTGTCACGGGTTGGCCCCGACATGACAGACAGTCGCCTGGTCGAATCGCGTTTCTCTCAATGTTATCTATAAAATCCCGCGGAAGGCGGGAGTAGGGACCCTTTCTTCCGGCCTAGGGGTGGTGGCCGGAGCGCCACGGTCCCCCCGGGGGCCCCGCCGGGCCCTCGCCGGGCCGGGCCGGGCGGCCCTGCCGGCGCTGCCTTTGCCCCTTCCCGAGGCACAGCCCGGACTCTGCTGGGGCTCTGGGGGGGGCGGCCCTCAGGCTCCCTCCGGCGCGGCCTCTCCGGGACGGGGTTTTTCCCCTCCCGGGACAGCGGGGCACTGACGGAGCCTGCAGTTCGCAGCAGCCAGCACACACTGCACGGAGAACTGAAGAAACAGCCCTGCATCCAGCGGCGAAGCGGGACGGTAACATTTTCCACCATGGTGATTCCAAAGCCAGAGAGAGAAAGAGAAAACCTCGTCATGTGAGACGGAGCCAAGATGGCCACGGGAGGAAAAAGGGCGGTGCCGCGGCTTCCCCGCGGGCAGCTTAAAAGACTCCTTGCCTTGCTGTGGTATGAATATTGTAATATCCCAGACTGTTTGTCTCTTTAATCCAGTTAAAACTCATGGGGGATGGACAATTTTAATGGATGTGTGGCTTGTAAAGGTTGTGAAGAGAATGCCCGATGCCAGGTTTATCAGAAAGCAGAGGCTTATAAAACCTGGTGGCAAAAGAGAAAAAAAGCCTTAGAATTTCAAGCCACAATTACTTATCCGACAGAATAATACCCCCATGGGCTGGCCCATGTTCTGAAGTTGAAGGAACCGCGAGAGGGTTTTATGGAAAAAAAGAGACTTTACATCACTGCAGATGGTTTTTGCTGCAGGAGGTGGCAGTTTGGAGAACCACGTAAAGCAGGAAGAAACCCTTTTCCTTTCTTGAGAACTGCACATGGATTGAGGGAGAGGAGAAGGAGGGGGAGGGAGAAGAGGAGAAGTTCTGGCTGTGTGTTCTGATTGGTTTTTTTTCTTTTCTTTTCTCTTAGGTCTGTTAATAAACTTTATCATAGCATATAAGTTGTGTGCCTGCTTTGCTGTCTCCTAATAGTTTATCTCACAGGAAAGAAATCAGGGAACAGTGCATAAATTGACCATAAAACCACTACAGCTTCATTCTGACCACACACAATTTGAGTATGTGTCAGTCTTTGCCATAAGGCCATCTCTGCACTTTGAGTGTAACCCATGCCCAGCACGAGCAGGCTGCTCTTGAAGAGAAGGGGTGCCAGGAGCGAGGGCAGAAGGGCAGAAGGGACAGTGGCCTCATAGCAAGATCACAGTCCCAGAACTGAAGCAAAGCAAGCAGAGCAGATCCTTCTAGTGAGGATTACCAGGATCAGCCTCCAGCTCAGCAATCACAGTGACTAGGCAGGTCCAAAGCCAAACCAAGAAGATAATTCAGCACAGCAAGGTCAGTATTAGCAAGATATGAAGATCCATGTAAGTGTACTTAGAGAAAAGATGAAGAAAGGACAAGCTTAACAATTTAGATATGATTATGAGTCTATAAGCAAAGGGAAATGGCAGAGCCTTTACTTATTTTCCCAGTTATTCAAGATTAGGATGCTTTTCCTGGTTTGGAAATGCTGGTCTTCGTCAGTGGCACACTTTTCATCCTGCTGCAGAAGTGTTCCACGAATGTTGGCTCTTGGGTAGAAAGGAAAGAAGTGAAACCTACATAGTGAGAAGAACTTCAGCGATGGGAGTGGCAGGCTGAAATCTCTTTTGCTTCTGACACCAAGAGAAAAAAGCAAGTTCTCCTGGAACTGACTGAAAACCAGTTGCAGGAAAATTTGCATGTTGCCATGATAGACACCTGGGATATGTGTCACAGTCGTTAGAATCAGCCTCAAGTCCCTTGAAAACATAAGCCACTGTGTTTGCACACTGGATGCAACTGGACGTGAATCCACCTGCTTCTCATGAGCATGTGCTACAGCTTAAACACTCTTTTCTTCATAAGTAAGTATCTCCTTCATGTAGAGACATCTATTTTAGCAGTGCTGCTGAGCATCTGGGCACATTTTTTTAAAGATTGCAGCACTGTGGAAGAAGACAAGAAGAAATAAACTTGCAACAAATTTGGGAAATACTTAAATTCTATAAAACTGATGAAATAAGTGAAGACAGACTTTGCTTCCTGATTCTGTGAGTTGATCAGTCATGCTGGGAAATGTGACCACTCTTTAAACTTTGCATTTCCAGCAACCATTTGTTCAGTGCAGCTCCTTGGCCACCTGTAGAACCCCAAACAAACCACGGAGTAGCTCCTCTTCAGAAAAGCAGAGTTAAACTCTCCTCAGCAGCAGAAGAGCCATCCCTGAATTATGCTGGGTGTTGTAGGAACTTCATTTGTCATTCAACTTGCCGTCTCCTTTCTCAGCTTGTGCAAGGAAGGGGAAGCAAAAGGGGCAAGGAAGGTGCCGGGCTGTGCGTTAGAGCAGATGAGATGAAAATGACCTTGTCGTCATCTGGATTCTGCTTTGAGCAATGCTGTGTATCCCTTAGAGGTGGATTAGGTTTCCACTGACAGGCTCTGGGAGATAGAATTTCCATTAGAATTAGGGGAAGAATATCTATTAGATAGATACAGCTCCTTATCTGCACCTTGTCTCCTTCTCAAACTGTCTGTGCGCTATCTCTCACTCTCCTTGCCAGCTCTCACAGTTGCTCTGCTCATCAGATTTGTCTTGCTCTCTTCACCTCTCCCTGGGCTCTTCCTGCAAAGATAAAATAGTTTCTTTTGCCAGACATGTGGTGCCATTGCTTGTCCTTCACTTTCTATCTTTGTCTTCCAAACAAGGGCCTTCTCCTGCTGCAAAATGACTGGACCAAGCCACATGCAGACTGTGCAAAACCACCACATGCTTCTGCTTCCAGCATGCACAGTGAACTGCTGGTGAAACTTCTTGTCCTGAGATCATCCCAGCTCTCTGCCCTGCACCATTAGAACTCTCTCAAATGGGGCCAACAGGTAAATGTAGGTTTCTACTCTGATATCACACAGAGGTCCCAGCGTTGTTATACAAGGTCACCTACTAATGCTTAAGCAGAAGGAGTCTTGAATCCTGAAGCTTTTTGCGCTCTAGTTGAGAGCTGTACTGGAATAACAAAAGTGGCCACAAGGACATGTGTAGCCATCACTCAAAGCTGTATTCTTATTCCTGCAGTCCCTGTTGGACTCTTCACTAGCAATGTTTCTTGTGCATTGAATACTTTTTCCAAGTCAGAGCATTCTGTTGCCACCAAACCTAGTAAAAAACAATTTTACAACAATACTAATAACTGAACCTGAATAATTTAACCTTCAAAATTTCATGCAAAACAAAAGGTATTGTTTTTACCTTACAACAAGCCGAGAACCACTGAAAATTAAACCACTCTAGTCCTGATTTTTGTCACTAAGTGCCAAACTAAAATGTCAAATAAAAAATAATATCAAGTGGAAAGTATTTCACTCAGGAAATAGCCAGGGCAACACTTCTCACACTTAAAAAATAAACTCTCCTCTAAATTTTGGTAGAATCACACAATCCAGAATATCTGCCAGAATATCAGTATTACTCGAAATTCTTCTTGTGAACAGATTGATGTCTGCATCCATGTTCACACAAAAGTCAAAGTGCATTCTCTGGCACCATTGAGTACACTATGAATTTACTGAGCACCACACAGCAGTTTGCACCTTGGTCTCTTACACCTACAGGACCCTCCAAAAGATCTGCTAGCTATTTCTGATAGATCACTGGGCTACAGAATAGGAAATACCACCAGCATAATTTCAAACCACAACATTTTCTGAAGTCTTCCTACTGGGACTGGGAACCCTAAACATAGCAATGTTTTATAATAAACATCTACTCATGGATATTCATGCGTGGTAATTCTGACAAGCTGGACAGTTGTTTCGCATTTGTGTCCTCCAGCCACTGGCAAAATAATGTCTACTCTCCCTCACATCCATATGTTTTCATGACTAAGATTAATTCCTGCACAGCTCTCACAGTCCCTCAACTCTCATTCTGCACTGATCTTCCAGAGTTGTTGTCTTTTGAGAACTGGGAGGTAAAAAAAAAAATGTATTTTGAAGCAGTATCAATGATGCAAAAAGCTGGAAACTTAAAGGTAAAAATGCTTTCAACAGGAGAGAGAGCATTCAGATAATTTTGTAATAAAAGAGGATGCTGCATTTAACACATCGTTGAAGCCTCCTTTCTAAATACAAACCATATTGAACTGCTTTTGCCTTTGCACTGCAACATTCAAAATTCATTAAAGTTTTCAGCTGGGAAAGCTCACTAGTTTCTCTCTCCATTACATGCCATTCTTGACTCCTCTCTTCGTTTTTCATTTTTTGTTTCCAAAGCAAGCATGGCTACGCTGGGTTTGTTAATTGATCCTTATCTCCTGGGAGACTTTTCTTCCAACAAGATACAATAAGGAATGCCAGCCCACCCGGCTTTGCAAAGGGAAACCTGTGGCTGAACATGCCATGTTCATAACAAGACCTGTCCTCATGAGCTGCATGGATTGAAGCAAATGCTGCAGATGAAAAATATCCTCCAGCTCATTACCAGTGAGTAAATGTAGACTTAAGTCGCAAGTATGGGTATTTTATGATGCTTGTTTTAACCATAATGGTATTCCCCCACCCTCTTCCCACCAAGTCCTATTGGTACCACAACCTTATTTCAGAGGGACAGCTATAACACTCTTTCTAAAATACATGTAATACCTTTCTTGAAAATGTATCAGAAAAAAAAGATAATTGAGCCATTATACAAATACCAGAGAGTGCATCTTAATACTCACAGGCAAACCTTACAAATGAAGCAGAAGACTTACTTGTGGCATGCTATGTCCAGGTGAATTGAAATTTGTTTTTTTACTCAGAGGAGCAGGAGACTCCATTGTGCTTCCTTGGCCATTTTTGGCCATTTCTTTTGCCTTTCAATCAAAGGGATGGAGAATTCGCTTAAAGCCATGCTATGGGAAAAGGAATGCAAGAACAAACAATGTTTGTAGAATATTAGTGAGCAGTGCTAACCAAAAGGACATTTCTGAAGTACTTTGTACTTTGCAGCATTTAAAGGGTGGATGAGTCCCCCCAACAAGAGATTCCTTGGGCACAAAAGAGCCACATAGTAGAGATCAACTTTCATTGTCTTCTGCCACCTCTGAAGCCATGTAATAAAGGCAGTCCATGTTGCATTCAGGATACTTTTAACTTGCTGAACTTCTGTTTAATTTGCAACTGACTACCAAAGCTCTCCAAGGCTGTGAAAGCACAGCATGGTGTAACCCTTGTTCCAGGGGTAAGGGCAGAAGGGTGTAACCAGTCCTTTTGACTGCCTTGGGAAATGCCAGACACAACTGAGTCTGGCTCAATTAGCTGCTTAAAGTGCCAGTCTCTCAGCTGTATTCTTTTTCCTGCAGATTTCCTAAGAATTCAAAGTATTCAAATTCACAGTGGGCAAAAACCCACCTGTTCTGCAAGAGACAGTCTGTCACTGGTGAGATGGCAGTTCTTCACTAAAAACATTACTAAGACCTACAGCCCAACATTATGACCTCATCTACAGTTTAAAATAGAATCTAAAGTGACACCCGAACCACGTCTTTTCCCAAAGTAAACAGAAGGACAAGATAAGTGCATGCTGTATCAGAGCAAAAGGGAATTGACAGGTATAACCTGGCTGTATGGACTATCTCTGGTGTTGCTGATATTTTAGAGAAGATTCAGTTACATGTCTGAGAAAAATACTTACAAGAGTTGCTATTGGTTTGTAGACTTGGTCAGAAATTTTAACATGTAGGATAGCTCTGAAAATGCAGAGCTGCTTTCCTTAGAATATGCCAGGAAGATAAGGAAGAGATAAATGTTTTGCCCCCACCCACCATCTCCAAGATTAAGTCATTGTGGTGAACAAAATGCAGTATCAGAGAACCATACCTTTGCCAAATATTTTAGGTTCACAAGATCCCCAGTCGATAGAGGGATAACCATTGGACCTGAACCTTTCTGTTTCTGTATGTCTCAGGAAAATGCTGATGAGAGCTTACCATTTCTACCATCATTAAAGGTTGATAATGTTGTGATACTCTTCTCTCAGTCTTTGTAAATCATGGTTCAGATATCTGCATCTTTCTTGCAGTGGAAAAACAACTATAAATTTAGTTTAATCAGTGAGACACCTTCAGCTCATGGCTTGTTGCCTTACTGTAACAACTCAAAGCAGCCAGAGGACACTAGAAAATGTGGCCTTATATCTCAGTTGAAAAGGATGATTTAAGGTCTGAAGCTAGCACAAACACCAGGCTGTTAGATCCATCTCTGATACCCTAAGGTTAAAGATATTATTCTTTCAGATTCTGTCCCTCCAGGTCTCCTTGAGACCAAGGCCCTCCTTGCTGCTGTGAGAGTTCAGGAGATCCCATTGTGCTGATGTCAGATGGAGATTCAATACAGAAAGCTCTGAGGGCTCTGAATTCCCATTAATGGTTTGTCAAAATTTACAGTGCAATCTGTGCACAGAATTAGGTCAGTGTTCCGGTTTTAAGAGTCAAGTCGCACTGTGTGAAAGAATGATTTGTTTTCAAAATACAGTTTAGCCCAGTTTAATTCAATTTAATCAACTTGATCCAAAGCAGAGTGATTTGTGTTGGAGCCTAATGCAATGTTTTGTTTTATTTGTTACAGTGCTGCAGACTGGAGTTTACATTTTGGGATCTGCTTACTGCCATCTTTGCACATCCTGACCCAGGGTGCCTTTAACGTTAGCATCACACTAATATAAATCAGCCTCAGGCCTCATTAAGTTCCATCTAATTATACTAACTTCGGACATCTTCATAGAGAAAATTGCATTCTCCCTGTCTTCTTCCTTATCATCACCCTTAATGCTCCCAAATACCCCCCAAACCAAGGAAGGTCTGGGGGAGGAGGAGTCTGGCCAGCTGTGCAGCAGGTGGTTCTTGCAGTCCATGTCCTCAGTGCCCAGGTTAGCAGCAATGAATGTTCTGTGCTATGGAGGCTGCACAGGACCCCAAAAATGACCCCAGGGATTCAAGAAAGCAAAAGACTGAGATTAAAGTGGCCCCTCCTCAAAGGGCTCAGATTTCTGACTGCAGTCAGACAGGTTCTACTGCCTGCCATTTTGTCTGATTTCCATAAATGAATGATTTCATTGTAGAAGTAAAATTTTAAAATGTAACCCCATTCTACACAATTCACATTTTTTCAAGCTCGAAAGTTTGAAGTCTTAAGATTAAGGTTTTCATTGAGATCACACAATATTTGTGCAATAAAGGAAAAGTAAATTCTGTTTAATCCACCAGTAATTCCAATGATTAATTTTGTTTCAAGAAGCTCTGTTGGTAAATTTCACCAATAAAAAATGCTGGCTCGGAATAAAACTGGACATGCCACAAGATATTTCACCTTTTTGTGGTGTTTGCTTGTTTGCTTAAAATTAAAGAAGCTGAACAACATTTGATGTGCTACTAGGTTGGACGGGGCTCTGAGCAACCTGGTCTAGTGGGAAGTTCCCTTCTAGGGCAGTAGAGTTGGAACTGGATGATCTTTAAGGTCCATTCCAACACAAACCATTCTGTGATTTTATGATTGTAAAAGAATATACCAAGCTTATAATCAATGTTTAAAATATAGTAATAAAATGGAGTAGCACTAATTTTTCATTATCACAGCTTAAATTTCTAACCCAAATAATAAGCAAATTATAAGTTGTTTCAAAATGAAGTATTGGAATGTTACTGCTTAAGTATTTTTAAATAGAATTTTTTTACCTTATGAAAATGCCTTTTTTGTCCTGTCTTTCCCTCTGTCCCATTAGATGATGTTCAAAACTGCGTTTTCTAATGAGAAAATGTTAGATCACCAAACTTCTGCTCAGCTGTGTTGATTAGACTTTCATGCACACAGTCCAGTTTTTGTCATTTGAAAACTAAGACGTTTACCTACCTCTGGTGTCCAGTTTTATATCACTGAAGAAATTAAAGGAGGGTAATGAGTCAGACAGGCAAGAAATGGAGGAGTAGGAAAAAATTAAATATAACTCTACCAATTTACCTCTATTTACAGTGTGGTTTAAGATTCTGGTTCAATACAGAATAGCATGTATTTTAAGATTATGTGTCCCAATAAAAATATGAATTAATTTTCCTGCCAAGCCTGTGCTTTTCATTTCTCGTTATTTGCATTTTGATCAAAGGAAAAACATAACTCTAGCACAGAGTAGGAACAAAAGCTGTCAGATTCAAGCATGTTCAAACAAAATGCACTGGACATAGTATTAGTAGTGAGCTTACATGTGGCACTATTTCCATATTACACATGAGAGCCTTTTGGAAATTAAGCCATCTTTTTGCTACATGTCCTTTAAGCAGTAGAGCAGGAAAATGTTATATTAACCAGCATTTGCAAAAGTGTGAAAGAATGCCATGGCTGATGGGGGCATCAGGCAATGGATATTGCTGAACTTTGCTGAATAAAGTTGTAGAGAGGCAGCTGTAGAGCATGGAAGCCTCCTGTGTAATCACTTCTGACATCAGTTAACTTTTCCATTATCATCATTTCCAAACATCCTTTCAGCCTTTATCTTCTAGACATAGAACTTCCTTTTGTTTCCAACCCACTGCAATTTTATGTTGTGCTGCTGCAAACAAATGTGAAATCAATTTTGTGTTTTCAGCCTGTACGCTCCTTTTTGTCAGGCATCAGTGTTATTCATGAAACCTTCAAGACTTTTGCATATACTCTCATCAAGTATTAAAGTTGTTACTTAAAGGAAGTTAAAAGAATGATTAAAGAAGAGTTTTAGGAAATGTTATTGTAATCAGAATGTCAAATTAACTAAAATCCTTTATGTAAACAGTTATGAAAATGTTTTTAGAGTGTTTAAATAGTTTTAAGAGCTGTAGTATTAGTGTTATCTTATCTCACAAAGACACACACACAAAATATTCTTGCAGCAGCACCCTAAAAACCAACGAGCCATGAGCTAAGGACTTATCACCAGAGCCTAATCACTGCAGAACATAGAAGCAGGACTGGGGGTGGAGCAAAGCGGACTCTACACTATATCCCACACTGAATTTCAAATCCAAGAGCTTTTTTCCTTGGACTAGCTACGAAAAGCCTTGGTGCTGGAATATCAGACCACTTTCCAACCGCTTTTTTAAGCAGCCAGCACCGACCAAGCTTTGCCCGGGTTGTGCCAGCTGCACAGGCTGAAAAAAGTCTTCAATTGCTGGGATGCCCAGACCTCATTTTTTATCCAATTTTTTTTTTTGACTTTTCTTTAATTGTTAAATAAACTGTTTTTATCTAGTTTAATATCTGGGATTATTATTTTTTTTCATAACAATCAGCAAAACTAACATCAATTCCAGGTGGTTCAACCTTATTTAAAATATTCACCACTTAGAAATTGTACAAGGCACTGTAAAAGGGGTGGAGAAGGTAACCTGGAGGTGGTAAACACATTGAAGCATCACCTAAATGCAGTTATGTAGGACCAGTAATATTTCAGAAGTCACTCCAGACCAGACCAAGAGAATTATTACAAAGAGCACCAGACGCTGTCCAAGGTACCTCAGATTGTTTTGTAAGACCTAAAATAGATAAAACTATAGAGTGAAGAATAGGTGTCTATGACAGTTACTGTCACCTGTACACCTTCTAGGTGGTACTTGTCCTTGGCTTTAAGGTGCTTTACTAGACATCATCAGACAGATAATGGTGTGAGAGAAGATGCAGCAACAAGTTTCTTTCTAGTGACAACCAGGGTGCAGGGCATCTTTCAACTATCTTGAGAGAAACCCCAACCAGTCCAACTGAAACTTGGCTTATCAACAAAGGAGAAAGAGGAGATTACAGCATGGAAATGTTCTGTGGGAAGTAACCAGCCACAGACATTATAGGTGAGAAAGTCAGACTACTGAGGTACACCCAGTTTAGTAGAGAGAAGAGAGGTGCCCAGCAACTTCCACAAGAGAAGGAAGTATTCTTGCAGAGTTTTTTTTTGTTTTGTTTTGGTGGGGTTTTTTATTTGCTTTTATGCCATATCTGGCAGGTGATTTAGGAAGGTCCTGTGAGGTCTGTTAGTGAGTTTTATCCTTCCTGCCATTAGGTGTTGATTTTCCATTTTACTTTTTAGAGATATAATTCCACTTTTGTTGATATGCAAAACTCTTGAGTGCTTCTTACCTTCTCTGCATACTGCCTTCATCTCACCTTTTATCTCTAACACACACATTACCCCCACCACCCCTTTTTAATCTATTTTTCTTCTGCATTGACACCTCCATCACACAGCATGCAGCACTGAGTTACTCTGCTCAGCTTTAATTTCTAGTACTTTTCCTGAGAAGACCACAGACTAGGGTCTTCCAACCTTGTTTTTTTTTCCTTTCTGTATAAGAAGAAATCTTTAGATGGGCCAGACAACACTTTCCTAACTGTTCTCCAGACGTGGAAGCTACTGAGCTCAGCTCCACTCTGAGGAGGCAGGTTTACATGGTTTTCAGCTCACCATTAACATTATTGTACTTTATGCTAAGCACATGCTATTGACATCATATCTGTCATGTTTACTATAGAACAGTAGAAAAGAGAAAGCACTCTTCTCTGATTTACAGGATATTGAATGTACCTGAAATTTAATCAAGAACACATTTGTAATGAGGCTGAAAATGGCCTGTCAAATTCTAGCTGATGATTTCTTAATTAAAAACAACTATAAATCTTCTATATGAGAGGTAAGAATATTTTATTAAGGTATCAGTGTGGGACCACATAGAATACACAATGAAAAACAAAACCTCCGCCCCACCCCTGCTCAAGCCAGCAGAAAATTCCTCATCTTAATTCTATTTTTAAAAACATGTACGAATACCAATCTAAAAGTAATAAACCAGGCAGGACCAGTACCTTGGGGCGACTACTCAATAAATTGCTGAAGAAACATCACCATTCCTCGTCTGATGTTTATTGCTAGAGCTCAGCTCTTGTTTTTCATGCCTTGCTTCAGCAGTATGCAAGCTCAGTGGCAGCCGTCCTTTAACAGCTATTGACTTCATCCTTTTAAAGGAAAAGTGTTCTTAGAATTCTCTCAGAGACTGAAAAGCGAAGTCCAAGCTACTTAATTCAGGCAAGAAAAAAGACTGAGTATCTTGCACCAGTCCTTCACGTGCTCTCCGTGGAATTCATCACAAATGTTTATGTTGTGGTTTAACCCCAGTAGGCAACTAAGCCCCACAGCCCCACTCACTCGTCTCAGTGGGATGGACAAGAGAATCGGAAGGGCAAGAGTGTGAAAACTTACGGGTTGACACAAAGACAGTTTAATGGGTTAAGCAAACACTGCACATTAAATAAACCAAAATCAGCTTTATAAGATTTATTTACTGTTTCCCCTCAGCAGGCAGGTGTTAAGCTTCCCCCGCCCCAGGAAAGCAGGGGTCCATCATGTGTAGTGTTGACTTGGGAAGACAAAGCATAGAATCATGGAATATCCTGAGTTGGAAGGGACCACAAGGATCATCAAAGCCCAACTTCTGGCCCTGCTGTCACTGAAAACATTTACCCTTCCTTCCTTTCCCCACAGCTTTTATTGCTGAGCGAAATGTCATGTGTCATATGTTATCAAATCTCCATTTTTTCAGTTGGGTTCAGCTGTCCCAGCTGTTTTCCCTCCCACCTTCTTGTGCACCCAGCTTCCTCCCTGGCAGTGCAGTGTGAGAAGCAAAAGCAGTCATGATGCTGGGTAAGGACTCTCCAACAACAGCTAAAGCATTGGGGTTTTGTCAATACTGTTTTCAGCACAAATCCAGAATATAGCGCCACACAAGCTACTAGGAAATTAACTCTATCCAGGCAAAACCAATACAATTAATTAGCTTTTATCTTTGCACCCAGTGGCTATTCTACTTGTTTATCTTTCCCACAGATGTCTGCACAAAGCACACATATTTTCCCAAAGGAAAAATGCTTAGTTTTGACTATGTTTCCCACACAAATCTAATCAGGGCCCCACTGGGGCTGTTCTGTTCACAAGCAAGACCACAATATACAGATAAGATTTGTCGTACACAGACGAATCAAATTTACAACTACCGTGTAACTCCCACAGGCATGGGCTATGTGTGTCAAAACAAGACTCATAGCTCTGTCTACTCAGCCATACCACTCCTGTACTGATTATACAGGGTATGGGTTGCCACTTTTCAGTCTGAGCAGTCTTCTAGACTATAGCACAGCCTGAAGGACCTCTTTTAGAATACCCAACACTAGCTGCCTCCAAACACCACACAGGAGCATGTTTGGGGGCATACACACATCCCCACCTCTGTGTCCTAGTGTCTTCAGAAATGAAAAGCACCCACACTGTCCAAATAAAAATCTGTGATATGCATCAGCCAGCTCTCCAAGCAAGGTGATGGGGAGACTGGGATTCCAGGATATACCACAGCTCCGGTCTCCTGCAGAGCCTTCTCATTGCCTCTTCTGATTTGGAGTAGAGACGACCTTGGGCACAGCCAGAAGGCTTAAGGGAGCATTCATCCCCCCTTTACTTGGCAGTCCTGAGCCTGCATCTAGAGCATTCTGTCCAGTTCTGGATGCCCATTGCAGGAGAGAGAGTGAAAACGACATCAGTTTTGGCAGAGTGCTATGAAGATGGATAGATGGCTGGAGAACACGCTGTGTGAGGAATGATGGATGCAACTGTTTCTTCATGCTGGAGAAGGGATGGTGGAAAGGGTAATTTCTGTCTACTACAACTGAAACTAGATTTATAGGGAAGATGGACCCCATCTCTGATGTACACAGCAAAAAAATTAAAAAAAAAAAAAAAAAAGACCAAAAGTCTCAGAAAAAGTAAATCTGACTGGATATAAGGAAAACAATCTTCAGTGTGAGCATGGTTAAGCACTGGAACAGGGGACCAGAGAGGCTGTGGATTCTCCATAAACAAATGGAGAACTATGGACTGGGCTGGTGAGAGGGTGGAAAACGTGCTGGGCTCCAACAGTGGCAATCCACAGTAACAAGCCCAGCTGACAGTCTTACCAGTGGCATCCCTCAGGAATTAATACTGGGACAATACAATTTATTATGATTGTTAGCAATCAGGGTGATGAGAGAGAGCTCACTCCTGGCAAGGCTGCAGGTGATACAAGACTGGTGGGAGCAGCTGTCATTACAAAGGGTGTGATCGCTACTCAGAGGAACGTAGACAGGCTGTAAAAATGGACTGACAGGATCATGAAATTCTAGAGAGACAAATGCCAAGTCTCCCATGAGGGGTGGAATAACCCCAAGCAACAGTGCAGGCCAGGGATTGACAGGCTGAATGCAGCTTTGCACAAAAAGATTGAGAGAACTGAACATGACTATATAGTGTTTCCTTGTAACAAAGGCAGCCAAGCACACACTGTCATGTTTTAGAAAAAGGGTAATCAGCAGGTAGAAGGAAGTTATTATTCCATTCTGCCTGGCACTTCTGAAACCGCATGTAGTTTGTTGTATTCCCCAACACAAGAGCTGTTGACATAGGGGAAAAATTCCGAATTTCACTAGTCAAGTCATTTCCTCTAGGTTTTCTTAGCTTCTGTTGGTCAAACCTTTCAGAAGTACCCCAGGCACTCAGGAGTGTCAGCTTGACTGACTTTCAATTGGATGTACCATTTCAGATGCTTAGGTGGCTCTGAAGCTGTTGCATTTTTGAAGGAAACTAAATCGCTCTGCAAGAAAAGGCAAAACAGGTTGCAGAGCTGGCAAAGGAAACCCAAGAGAAATTAAAAAGTATCAGCTGCTTGCCCACATGCTTTTCTTAATAGTGCTGAAAAAGGTTTTGTACTCTCTTTGGCTACACCGCTCCTGTCCTTAGCTCATCAGAGTAAGGGGAGCCTCTTGCTGACCAGGAGTAATTTTCCTTTTGTCTTGGCCTCTGCACTGGTAATTGGAGAGAGTGAGACAAGCAAAAAAGAAAAAAAATAATAGTTTTGTTCATCACAGAAGAAAAGTTGAAGGTGGGACAGGGAAGGGAGATAGGCTGAAAAGTTCTGTAAAATTTTTTCAGAGGTTTCCTGGTGTAGAAGGCACTTCATAATACCCAGAATTCTGCATTAAATTGCAAATTGAGATGGTTCTTTCCCTTACTCATATTGGTTTCTCTCATGTACAGTAGCAATTTACCCACATTAGGCATGCAGTCCTGAAAAGAAAGTCTGAGATATAATTTCTAAAGCCATGTGTTCCTTCCAAATCATTTCTAAAAACAGACTTTATAAATATCCAGAGATGTCACTCCTCTGCTATGCAACAGTAAGAGATATGTTCAAAGTGCCTAATGCAGTTAAAGTTCTCAGGAGAGGCAAAGATACAGCAGTGCAATAAAAGTAAATGGCTGTCAATGCTTAGCAAAGTATATAATGAAATAATAATGTATTAAATAGGGTAGAGAGCATCCAAAACTATGATGATTAAAAAAAGCTGTAAATAACCATTTAATCATATCACACATGAAATTGGGACTGGTGTTTGGTTCACTGGTGCTTTCTAGTCTTCCTTCTTGGAAGTCCCGTATGATGTGGTGGTTTTCTCTCCCATGAACAACTTAAGCACACAACCAGGAACAAATGCTGCCTTCCTAGGTCTGCCAGTGGCTCCAGCAGGATGGTGACTTTGGGACAGTATCCACAGGCAGGTGAAGCCCAGCACCCTTGGCCTCTGCCAGGAGTCCTGCTGATGGGATCTCTGTGACTGGGGGGAAGAAAAGAGCACCCTGCCATGAGATGGATGTTGCACCTTGTGAGCAAGGGCACATACCCACTGAGATGTGCTGTGAGGAATGGATGCAGTCCTCCAGTTCCCCTAAGGAAATCTGCTTCCACATTCACACTGCAGTTACAAAGAGGAGGGAGATGAAGTCCTGACACCATCAGAGTTAGCAAGAAAAACAGACTCCACAGAAAGAAAAGTGAGAAACATGCACTCCTTCATCCTACTCTCCACCTGCTCCCACATAAGCCTCAACACTTGCTTTTTATTCAACCCCACTGTCACTGACACTTTTCTTGGGGTGGATGGTGCAAGTGTGGCAGCCTGGGATGCAAGGCCATAATGCCTCAAATTAATGATCATGTTGGAGACACAGAAACATCCTACTTGTCTGACAGCTCCTGTTTCCCCCTGCTTTTTTCTAGATTGTCATATCTTGACATTATTGTAACACTGTTTTGGAAACAGAGGACAGGATACATTTAATTAGACATTATATTTGTAGGCGGCCAGGATGACAGCTTGTTCTTAATAACCAAACATTTGATGATAATGAAATAAAATTTTTGAGTTTAGCTGACAGAGTGCCATCCGGAAGGAGCACAGCAACACAAAAGACGTGCAGACTTCTGCAAACGTGGCAGAACTACCCGTCCACCAGCCTGGCCCCAGGGTGAGGACCCTGGTGTTGTGCTGCCCAGAAACCTCAACAGTCAACATGTTGAGCTCTCCAACATTTGTCTACCAAAGTGCTGTAAAGAAGCTTTAGTTTTTGGAAACTTTATTTTGAGAGTTGGTGAGATGCAAATACTCCATTTCTTTTCCTTTTTCATAATGTCCTGTAAGAGGTCCCCATATTCCCCTACTCCTGATTCAACATCCAAATATTCTCACTGGTGTTTCTTATCTCATAAAGACTGAACAAGGACTGTCATCTGAAGCACCCACAATGACTGGGACATTCTGAAAGATTATGACAGAGAAGCAAAAGCTCTCTCTGTGATGATATTTCATCTTTGTATGATTGCCAATCTCAGATAAATACCACCCCAAGTTCTTTTTCTCCAGCCAGATATGAATTTATCTACCTTTTTAAACACTACAGTGCTTATAAAAGCAGTCTTCCCTTTCATATAAGTGCTGCACTGTATCCAGAACATAAACTGAAACTTTTCTGTATCACCTAAGAACTTTCAGCATATTCCTAGTCCTTTTCGAAGGCCTGGTCAGCCTTTTTCTCTCTGGTGGATGAATATTGTCTGCAAAACACCAGACTTTTCCATAGATGCCTTTTATCTCCACTGATAGTCAAAGCTCCAGGTACAAACACTTACAGGCTCTCAGGAAACACAGCCAAACTTTGCAGCCTTTGGAAGCAGCTTTTATTCTGTGTATACACCTTCACAGAACATGTCTAGAGACCTCTCTTAGGGCCTGAAGCTAAGATGTTCTTCTGTGATACAGCCCACACTGCCAGTGCAGTGATACAATGGAAATTATGTTTCCTGTGACTGCAGACCATTGCTGGATAAGGAAATTACTGACATGGTGAAGACTCTTCTGGAAGTATTAAAATCAGTTTCTCCCTATTCTTCTCACCACGTACATGAAAAAGTAGTTATTTCATTCCCAAGAAGGAAAAAAAAAAAAGAAGGTTGTGCTCTGTGATAGCTGAACAAGAATTATAATCAGAAAAACAAAAGACCGAGTGCAGTTTCGAGAGAGAGGGAGATTTGTCAATATTGCAAAATTATTTACTCTGTTTTATGTGTAAACAAATGCTGTATGATATGATCCTCCATGGGAATGAAGACTCTTTTAAAACCCTCTCTGGACGTACCTTCTCTCTAAAGGTTCATTTCCTTGTTCACTCCAGATGGGCTCTCTTTCCTGTGCTGTGAATTTCCCTCTTTCCTTCTCTCAGACAACAGCATTCCTGTATGACTTTTCCCTGTCTAAACTCCTGATGGACAGCCAGGTGACAGGTCACCAAATCTTTGTAGGAAGCCAGACATGAGAAGTTCAGTTCCAGCTCTTCCCATCAGTTTTCCCTCTGCTATTCATAAGGGGTCAAATTGCCCCTCAGCCACTTACTCCCAAGTCCTATTGCAGTAACAAAAGCCTTTAAATCCCTGGGGGTTTCCATTCTCTGGCACCAGGTAGTGAGGACAGGCATGGACAGGCTGGGTAGTTTTGAAAGCTCCAGGCATGGCTGGTATGAAGCTCCCCTTGGCAAAGCCTCCACAAGCACAGCACCTTCTGCCTCTTCTGGGTGGCCATAGCAGCTTCTCACTGCTGCCTTTCATCACTGGATGCTCAGTGCTCAACCCTTCTGCACAAACTTTGGATCAAGGCCTCCAATGGATGAATCATCCTGGAGTAATTTTTTTGTCCAGTTCTTCCACTGTTCAGCCTTGCAGTTGTGATAAAGATCTAACTATAGCATGAAAAAAGTACAAATATAGTAACAGTTCAGAAAAGTGTTCCAGTGACAGTCCCACTTTCAGGGGAGAGGAAGTAAGTTAAGACTGAGGTGCATGTCTCACACTTATCTTGTAATTTGCCAGCATAGGAGCCCTATTTGTAGTACAGTTGTGACAATATTTAAATATAGCAATTTTGAATCTGAATTATAGATGATGTTTTGTACTTTAACAGATCTCAGTGGCTAAATATTTGTCTTTTCCTCTTTCAGGTGTCTCTGCTTTTTGGCAGATTTCCAGTTCTCTCTGCATTGCTTCTCTCCTTTGGAAATAAGGTGTTGAATAAGGATCGCTCTTCTTCAGAACTTGGCTCCTCTTTCACTTGGCTCCTGGGGTGAAAGTAATTAAGAGCAATTGATTGCTATAGAAATATTAATATTTGTTATTGGTACAGCAGCAATATCCTGAAGCTTCAGCAGCTGTGATATAAATATATGTGAGAGCAATAACTGTGATAGGGCAGCTGAGGATTATTACAATGACCACAGGTCAATGCCCTGCCATCATGTAGTTGCACTCTGAAAACAGTGAAGAAAGGAACCACCAAAAAAACACCCTACAAAGCACAGTTGCAATCATTTGCATGCAGCACAAATGCAATCATTTTAAGCCCTGTTTTTATTGAAAGGATCTCTGGGAACTGGTATCTATGGCTCAGTTATTTGAGAAGCTGATGAGTATGGATTGAAAGAAGAAGAATCATCCATTTAAACTTCTTTACCATGGGTCAGCCTAGCTTCTACAACTGTGCCACATGCTTCATTCTGCCGAAAGTTAACTGCAATCATCAGAAAAGTTTGCCATGACAAAAGCACAGCAGAGGAGCATTTCTATCTTGGTGTGCCTGGCCTACCAAACCACTACATTAGAGCATTAGCTGCTAATATTTCCGGTGAAGTGTATCTTAACCAAAGAGGAATACTATCTTCCTTTTGAGGAAGAATATAATTGTGAGTTTTGTGAAAACAGACAGCATACATCCCACCTTTTTACCACTTCTACCTGCAGTATCCCTGATCTTGGCCAAGAGTGAACCAACTTCAAATGTCTCCCCTCCAAAATGTTATTTTGTCCAGAGAGTCAGCATGAAAATCATATCATTGCAGTAGGTTCCACATGATACAATTTCAGGGTACCACAACAGAAAGGCTTAGAACAAAATTCATGCATTAAAAATAATAAAGAACATTTGGGGTGTGACTGGTTTTTCAAATCACAATATAATAGTTTGAAGAACACAGGACATTGCTTCATGGAAATTCCTCTGCCTTATTCCTTTGTCCTGCAAAAAATCACTTTAAATAAAATTTCATCTTATAGTGCATTGGTGTATTCTTTTTTATGTATACGGAGATTAAGAAGATATAAGTTTTATCTACTTATCCATGAGTCAAGATGATTATAGCTAGATCATGGAAAGGAATGATAATGCACTTTAAATGTATTAAGAGATTTGATAAAAATGACAAGGGCCAATCATTCTAATTAGCCAAGAAGAGAGAACAAAATGTAAAAGGATTAAAGGAACATTGTCAAATTACATTTTAGAAACCATCTAATTGTAAAAAGTCGATATTATGACAACTTACACTTTCAATAGCATGTCCTGGTTTAGAGATTATTTAAAATTCTCTTGAGAAGGAAATTTCCACTTCCTGTTCATTTTTGGAAGAAATATGAAATCTGAATTCTGCCCCTAGAAGTCTGATAAGTAATTATATGTTGAACAGTTTATTGTGTTTTACATAAATAAGTTAGACTAGAATAACTTCTTCAAATCTGCCAATTATAGACAAATTTTCATTTTAGTTCCATTAAACTATGTGGTTTTTTTTAAAGAAATGTGGCATTTCTCAACAGACGAAGAAAAATATGTTGTGCTGTCTCTGCTATGCTACTGCCTGTGTTCCAGGGATATAATTTAGAACATGTATTCAAAAAGAAATATTGGTTCTGGGAAGCTCCTTTTTCAACCTCCAATTTGAGACAACTAAAAAAGCCCATTTTTCAAAGTTGTAGGACTTAGCTCTTTCTGAAAATGAGGTTCCAATTCAATGTCTCAGAAAATGCAGGTCCCTAAAACAAACAGTTGTTTTGAAAAACTTTGCAATTTTAAAAATTGTATAAGCTTTCCAGAAGTAGCACATCAGGGAGTTAAGAAGAAATATTTGGTCTCATTTGGTATTTTCCTTCAAATGTGTCATGTTGTCACAATAATTCTTCGGAGGAATGATGAACTAACTATGGTATGCTAACACAATTGCAAATATCCTCTTTCCTTTTCCTGCACAGATACAAATCTAGTTTTAAAATTCTCTTATGTAAGTGTATTAGCTAGTCTGCCCTAAAAACATTGCTGACAGTCTTAAATGTCCCAGTTCAAAATATTTTTCAGTGACATAAAACATTTTGTGGATTACTTCTTGTTTCCCTTGATTTTTTTTTTTTAATGCCAAAGAAATATCCCACATGTTTAGTTAAGACCAAAGATAATTCTTTTTTTCAGGGTAAATATTTACAGTTTCCTTACCAGCCAAAATGTTTTCATAGAGTAGGCCTGCTGTGGGATGCTGTTAAGTACCATTGAGAGCTGCTTTCCATTCCAGGCACTGCTATTAAAATCAAAAACTTAATGGCAGATGTGAAGAAGTGCAAATAAGTGCAGTAGAAAGCAGATATGCTGGGATAATAGGAGAGCTAGGGATGAGTGCAATGAGAGCAATGAGAGCCAAGGGTCTGTTGGATAACTGAATGACTCCATGAACTGGCTTACAGACAAATATAAAGGAAGCTTGGCACACCTAGGTTGTCTAAACAAAAAGGAATGGTCAATGGCATAATATGCTATGTGTATTCATAATAAAGAACAAATAATAAAGAGAGGAAGGTACTGTTTAGGGGGACATAAGTGGTCTTGACTTGACTATTGCCATAACCCAAAGCCCATGACAATGCAAGTCATAGCAAGGGAAATTTCCTGATAAGATCTTCAGGTTGTTCAATATTACAAAGCAGGTGAAGGAAGCTGAGTGCCTCAGGCTAGACTGAGCCATAGTTCAACCTGCTGAGTACACAGTTTACTGTTTCTTGAATTTCATATCAGGAAAATGTTTTAGATATGGCAAAGCCAAGGTACAAGCAGAGAAATGTGCTTCAGAATTAAAATTACTGACCCTGTTCCACAGAAGCTCTGCAGAAAACTTTCAAGAAAGGACCTTTCTGTGACTCTCAGCTTCTGTCACTAGTACAAATAGAGACTGCAGCTGTAAGCCTTTGGAGGTAAGATGAACTAGATGATTCCTTAGATCTTTTCCATCTCTATTTTTCATGAGTGCACAAACAAATATTCATGCCTGGGAACATTAATCACTGTTGGGTAGAGGTCTAAATCAAAGAAGTAAAATAATGTTTTGTACATGCTCAGCACACAATGTTCTAATGTTTATAAGTATGTAATTTCCAAACCAAATTTCTTTAAACACAGCAGTGCATCATTCAGGAGTACATTCATTTTCAAGGGTGAAGTTTCAAAACAAAGTTGTTTTGAGTTACTGGGGATGAAAAGCATATGAAAAATACTTTAAGTGATGAAAATCACTTTTCCCTCCTCTTGATTGGATAACTTTGAAAAAAAATACAAACAGCTGGATTGATGTTTATGAAAGTTTCTAAAAGCAATTGAGTCTTGAACTGAGAGTGAGCATGAAAAATTTGAGCCCCAAAGGTAATTTTTTTTTAAGAAAGTTATAAATGGCTGTGATTTAGAATTGAAATGTCATTTTCAAGACATGAAATTCTTGTCAAGATCATCACAACTGCAATGCTACATTAACCTGTGTTGTGCAAAGCTGTAGCAATAATAGAAAAACAAATTCTCTTAATTTCCACTGACCTGCAGCAAGTTACTCTGTCAGGAGATCTGTCACAAAAACAGAAGACAGAGAGTAAGAAAGAGGGTGAGGAGAACTAAGGAAGAGAAGGAGAAAAGGAATAAAAATGAATGATAGGTGGCTCAATGAAAAACAAAGTGAAAATAAGGATAGAGCAGAACAGTCTCTCTTCAAGTTCTCTATTTCCCCAGGGGAGAGTAAGAGTTCTTTGGACAATGTTGTTCGTTTTTCACCACACAGTGGTGAAAAACACAAGACATGGAGATGGTAAAGAAGAAGACCAAAAGAAGATGAAAACTGGAGGGAAGGTAGAAGAAGTGGATAAAATAGGGAACTTAAAAGAGAAATTATCAAGGAAAGTAATTTTGGAGCTATTGCCAGAATTCCTGGAAGAGTCCTGGAATGATTCTCTTGGTTAGAATTTGGTGAGAGCCCCACTTAAACCATTCTTAGAAATCTGAAAAAGCAGGGCAAAGAGAGAAGTAGGCTATGTGGAGCTTGGGTAGAGAAAGAGACAGCATGGAATTGATGCAAAAACATGTTTTTTCTTCTTACCACTGGAAGGAGGTCGAGTTGGTGTTTGCCAGCAAGGAAGCACTTCCAAAGCCAAGACTCTGGAAAGACCAGAAGCTATGGAAGCTCCTAAATCTCCAGGTTTCCAAGGCTGCCTCAGTGTCAGGGATCTCAGATTAAGCAGGCTATGAGGGATGAAATTTTCCAAATCTAGCAGCATTCCTTAAATTTGTTAGTAAATTGAAGTCTTCTGCCAGAGATTCTGTATAGACATACTCCTTGAAGATCCTTTCTGAAATTTCTACAGCTTCTCAAAGCAATTTAATGGCTGTTCTGGTTGATGACTCTGCTCTGCAAGAGCTAGTTCTAAAGCATTTCAGACAGCAGTTTTTGATTGAAACTTACTCTTGCTTTAACAGCATAGATCTAAAGCCTTATCAGTTTTCTGCTGATACCATTTTCACTCCTTTCAGATGTAAAACATGTGCCCTGTATTCTGCATTTTCTGCTTGTCACCAGTTTGTGTTCAATGAAGGACTCCTCCACGAGTTTGAGCCACAGGCACTGCTCTTATCTTCTTCCAAACCCCCTGCAGGGGTTGAGCATCACTCCTAGTTTTTCCTGTATAAACCAGCTGTCACATTACAAATATCCATTTGGGTTCTGATTTGTCTAGTAAAGAGTGAACTGTTTGCTGCTTCGTAACCATAACCTGATATGGACAGACAACAACAGGAAAAATCAACCTCTCCTCTCCTCTTCTGACTACAGATATTCTCTCTTCTTTTCATACTCTTATTTTAAACTAGCCATCCTTGCTCCCTAGCCAACAGCAAGAAAAGTTCAGTGACTCATTTCACCCATGCTGGTCTTGCCGACATTTAGAAACAAATGTCAAATTGATCACTTATCTGGGAGTCAGGAGAGAGGTGCTGTCCTCTGTTATTCAAAGAACCTTGGTGGAACATTCTTAGCACTTTTTGCAATATTCTACATATTACCTGTCTTTAAAGGTATAAATGATATCAAACTTCACCTCTATTTTAGCAAATTCTGAGCAGGTAATAAATGTGTAGCAGGCACATTAAGAATAAAAATAATAAAGCTGATAACAGAGTCCTTTGATCTATAATTTCCTTCTCCTTGGGAACATATCTGCATATTAGTTTTAGGGACATCTTGCACAACATGTAAGAAGCTCCACTTAACCCCTGAGAATGCCTCATGGAATGAGTGTCACATAATAGAGCCCACAAGCAAACCTTTGGTACAGTGTGAAGGTGGCAAAAGGCAGGTATTTGTCAGTATTGATTCAAAATTCAACTATTTGAAAACTTTCCACTGGGACTGTTTTTCAAAGACAAATATCTTTGACAAATGTGTGCACATAAATATTTTGATCTGGAAGATGCTGATTCTGTAGAAGAACAAAGGTCCTTAAAGCAGAACGTATCTATAAATCTCTATCTACATCTATGTCTAAACAGAAATGAATTTTGGTTCTGCCACACATCAATAACCATAAAGATGCATTGTGGGATGGAGAGCCTGGTTTCTTGAAGTTTAAATTCTCTGTATTCATTTGAAGTTCCCTGGAGAAAATGTATCATTTTAAGTGTTGTAAGAGAGTGTGAGGCATTCCACAGGCAAATAGCTCTATAATACTGTGGTATGGCTCTGTTTAATGCATCTCCAAGATAAAATCTTTTTGTACCAAAATATATGAGATTTAATTTTTCACAAGTACTTAACAACTTACTTCAGGAAGCAAAAATGATTTTCAGCTTAACTCTTTAGTAAACTTTAATGCGTCTAGTAAATGCGAGCTAATACACAGAAGTTTTCAGCAATGAGGAGGCTCGATATGAAAGCTGGTCTGGGGATTACTCTGCACCCCTAAGGGGATGGATAACAGGTACAAAACTTCATAGGACTGTGGTACTTGTTGACTTCTTGATGTGAAAAAGGAGTGAGAAGCCTCTCTGTAGTGTAAGTCATTCTCATAACATGGTTTTGCTATTTTAAGGACAGTAAAAAATTCTAGGCATGTTTTATACTGAGAGATATATAAGGATAAGTTGGAATTTCATTTTGAGGGAAGCTTTTAGGGATAATTAAATCAGCTCTTACATAATTTAGATGAACGGCCTAGGCAGGCAATTAGAATTGTATCCCAAGCTCAACAGCTCTGTGAAAAAACATGCAAAGACAAAGTGGACTTAATTGCTTCTCTTTTTTTCACATTAAAAGTTCTGCCAGAGGTAAAAACTAAGAAACATTAAATAATTTGCCCAAAATGTCCCCAAAGTTGATGGAAACAAAGGCACAGTATCTGACATGGATTCTATAAGAATAATACTCTATGCAAACTAAGTATGTCTTCTGGGTAGCTATCACAATGGCTCAAGTCTTCCTTGATCAAAGCCAGGATCTGATTGTAGGATGAAACCTGGCAGCCTCATATTTAAAAGATTTGAAGTCTGTGCAGTTAAAAGTTACTATGGTTATCTACAGCAATGGGATCTACATGTCTTGGAATGAAAACAGGGTCTGTAATGACATCTAGTCACTTCCGGTTTTAGTGGAAGTCAGAACAGCTAATCCTAATCTTTCTCTTCAAGTGGTGGTACACTTTTGATCACAAAACAAAGAGGAAAAAGAGACTCCGAACATACAATTTTTAGGTCTTTTTTTTTTTTTTTTTTAGAGAGATAGAAAGGTTCTAGGTGTTTTCAATAGATATTTTGGATCACTCAGTAAAGGAAAATGTTCTGGAAATACCCAGAGTAGTAGTCCGTGTGGCAACCTTCAGCACAAAAGATGGTTTAAGATAATTCTGCCCGCTGCCTGCTTTCCTTCCTCCTTCATCTCCAACACTCTCTTGGGGCTTATCAGTGCCTTACCAGTGCTCTGTTCCATATTGCACCCATAGGAATAGTTTTCTTCAACAGAAAGGAATCTCTTACAGAGAGTTTTTGGGTTAAAAACACAGAGGTTTGCGTTTGCATGTGTGTTAATTTTCTACATCTTCAAACCAATGCCACACAACTACTAGGATGGAAGGAGGTGAAGGATTAACTTTTGACAGGATGTAGCTCACTTAAAACAGCTCTGCTACCAAAGGGTCCATAACATGAAAAAAATATATTTGTAACACTGCTCACAGGTAGAGCGGCATTTTCCAGTCTTACACAAAACATGTTTCTCCACAAAGACTGATAGATTTTTATTGTGCTTTCTGATTGTTCTATTTTATCACTAGAGGCAAGCAACAAAGCTATTAGAGCTTTGTTTTAATTGTCTATCAGGTACTACTGCAGTCTTTTGGGTCCCTTTGTGCTACACCGTTTTTAATTAAGAGGTTATGGACCTGCTCACACCCATGAGACTCCTTTAAATGCAGCTGGATGGTACATAATGCTTACTGAATTACAGCACAAAATCTGTGTGACTGTAAACGTGCTGTCTTAAGACACGTCCAGCTAAAATTCAATGGAAAGTTTAATGAAGCTTGTCAGCTTGTCTAATAAAGAATACTGCCACTCTGTACAGAGCTGGAAAGCACAGAAAATTTTGTCACAGTCTTTTTGTCAGACACGATAAGCACTGAAGACCAAGCTGAAGTATAGACTAGAAGCAATTGCTTTTGATATAGTTACATTTGCTCTCTACAACAAATTCAGAAAACGTGTGGAAAAGGGAGACCTGCGAGTCTTGAAGCAGAGACAGAGAGAGAGAAGGAAGGAGATAGTTGGCATTTTGAATTTAGTTCAGTAGAGGTAAAATGAAAGGAAGGTTGCTGGTGAATATCTGGTGAGTCCATGAGTTACGAGTGTTAGCAAACAAATATTTTTTGGATATTCAGAGGTGGAATGACTGCTTTTTTAGGAAGCTCCTTCCATTCATAACTGGGTCTGAGTCTGCTCTAGGAATCTGTTGCTCTGTGGGGTGCTTGTTAAAGTCCACTGGTTTCATTTCAGCCTGAGAAAATCAGGGATTCATGTATTTCAGTATTTCTACTGCAAGATCCCTGAAAATACTACAAATCTAAGAAATTGATTATTTTTGCATTTGTTTCTCTAGCACAATTTGCTGTTTCTTTAGCACTATTTAATGCTATTTGCCACGTTCACTTGGTATTCTTTACAATTGATTGGTTTGTGGAGGAAAATGTGGTTGTGCTGGGGGTTTTGAACACAACTGTTGCAAAATGCATTTATTTTGTCGTGTTAACCATGCTAATTAGAAAGTTGAGGTTGGTGAAATCCATAGACACTCTAATGACCAGGTGGTTTTTAATAATTTGTTGAAGAAAATTGCTATAGGATTCTAAGGTTTTAGGTCAGATGAAGAAATTATCCTCAAACAACCTATACATCCTGCTATATACAACTCTTCATAAACCCCTTAAACCAAGATTTTTATTTAATATTATTCCTTCACGAATAACTGCTAGTATCTTTCCATGGGAATTGGTGAAACTATGAGTGAGTGAAAAATAAATGAACTATTTTGCATTATGCTCAGCTTTAAAATCTGCATGCTGCTATGTTCTTCAAGGTGAGACTGTGATGAGACATGATCCTGGTAAAATACATGGATGTACTCTGAATGATCAGAGAGGTTTTATGCTGAGAAATTTTTGAGGCATACTTTGTCTCAGAGAAAAAATGCTCTCTGAGTGAAAAGACTGACACAGACATTTTATGCATCCTACTTCTATTACAACAGTTGTAATGGTGGTTGTGTCTGATGCGTCCACCTGAGTTCCTGCATTCATCATTACTGAGAAATGTATAGGAAGCTCTAGGGAACAGGGGTGGAAAAAGAGAGCTGATAGTGCAGCTTTTTGTTGGAATTCTCTGAGAAGTCATTAATAGCGTCTTTTGTCTTTAAGTTTAAAGACAGAGAACCGTATGTCTTTTTGCCTTGAGTTCCCTTTTGTTCTGAGTATCAGAAAATCGTTTGGTTGTCTTGCTGATACAGTCTTGCATGATGTATCATTTCTGTAGCTCTTACAGAACTTAAAGATCCTCACTGTCTTCAGTGAGAGGTAAAATACAACTTGAGTGGAGATCATTGCTTACTCTCATCCAACAAATATAAGGTCAGATTTTGGGCTTTCAGATGTGTGATTCTCAAAGCAATCTAACTTAGCTCTTGACAAGATGAAGAGTGCCTAAAAGCAGAAAATATTGTTTCAGGAGAAGAAGTTATTGATATGTAGGTGGGAGAGAAGACTAAACTCTGTTTTACCATTTAAGTCCCACCAGCAGGGCCAGCCATCCAATACCATGAAAGATATCAGGTCATCCATCCTCATTAGTTCTCTTCCTTTTCTCCCAGTAGCTGTTTGCAGAGCAGGGAGCATCTAAGATGAGACAGGGGCCACAGATTTGGTGGAAACTCCCATTTCCTCAGCCTTTGTGGACAACAGAAACTGTGTTGGAAAGACAAGAACAGGAAGGACAGAGGTGTGCTGGATGGTTCCTCATGAGTTCCCCTCAGCCCACTATTCTCCTGCCTTCACAGGAAACAGAAATGGAACATTGTTCTAGAGTACATAGAGAAGAGAGAGAGGTCATGCAGAGGGAAAAAAAATAGAGTAGAAGGAGAAAAAAGAAGCAAGGAAAATACTGACATTTGTTACACTGTGACATGGCCTGGAGGTCCCATTTTGTTTGTGTACCCTTCTGCACGCCATTATTTCAAGCATCACAAAAATATAGCTGTTACCCTGGGAGTGTAAAAATAAACAAATCCTGCATGAAACAGGGGAACCAGATTTACTGTCAGAGGTCTGAAAATGCTGGTAGCAACAATACTTGTTATAAGGGATGGATATCATAAAAAAGAACTGTACAGCTTTTTAGTCCAACCCACATAGATTTCAACAATATCCAAGTCCTGCAAGACATCTTTCAACAGCATCAAAAGACAAGGAGAAAAGTTGTCCTTAGTGAAAATAACTTTCAACGTGGTCAATGGCACAAAAAATCTTCCGGTTGCTGGGACCCAGCATACCAAAACTTAACTGCAGAAGTGTAAAATATTTTCAGAAGAATTATCTAAGAAATGAAATCAGGTTAGTCTAGGAGACGTGTCTGGCCATTGTGGGATATGCTATCACAACAAAGTCAAAACCAAGCCTCCTTTGAACAAGCACAATGAAAAAGATTCTGAAACAAATTCCTTGAGCTTTTTGTCCCCCAGCTCCTCTGGATATTGGCTTCTGATATGCCATACCCTGGGAATATGTGTGCAGCTGCTGGAGAGGCTTTGTGCAACTGGAGTCCAGCCTTGGGCGAAGAGAAGAGGAAGGAACAAGCAACTGCCAGCAGCCATGCGAGGATCACGTCATACATAGTAGGTTGCTCTTTCCAGGCAGCTGCTCAGAGTTCAGCTCTGCTATGTTGACTTTTTGAAAAATGAACATTATTCTGGCTCACTGGAATTTTTAAGCATTTTTCCAGAAACATTTAACCCTCATATGCACACACATTTATCTGAAAAGCTGCAGAAAAACTCTTATTTGCTCAGAAAACTCTGGCAAGCTTTTTTAATGCATTTGTCAGAATCTCTAAGAAAGAAAATGAGGAGAAGAGTGAAAAAGCAAATAACAGCTGATTCTAAGGTTTAACTAGTAACAGGGAAAGTGGTATACAATGCAGGTACTAATGCCCTTGGAGTAACATCAATATCATTATTTAACAGCCAGAGAGAGGAGTAATGCTCATTGCTGTACACTGGGCACCAGTTACTGCGCTATATCTGCCTTTTATTTCTTTTTTGTCTAAGAATTTATCCATGTAAAGTAATATGCTCAGTGACAATTACATATTTTCTCTAATTGCAGGAAAAGGTGTTTCAACCCTTTTAGGGAAGGTGATAAGGGAAAATACTCCGTTGTTTTTCATTAATGAATTATTTCCATTTTAATTTTTTTAAAAACAAATTTTCTAATGCCAAGCATAGACATGGCATTTGCTTGCTGGGGGAGGTAGGAAATAAAGAAAAACTCTTTGTTATGACTGTAAAATTTAGTACACTTTGTAAGTCAGAATTTTTACACTTGTTAAAAAATCTCCGTAGTTACCAAACTCACTTTACATTTTCCCTATGTATTGTGTGTGTTTCTAAACTCCCCTCTGTGGTTTTTTTTTTGACTCTCATAACACTAAGCCTCCCCCCCCATCAGAAATATGAAGGAGTACCCAGGGGTCTGGAATCCCCAAGTGCAGAGACCTGGCCCTTCCAACAAATAGTTTTAGGCCACAGCAGTAAAACATGTGTTAGCTTCCACTCCTGAACTTAGTTCACACAGACAGCAAAGGTCTACTGATGATATCAGTTACCTTATTAGCTGAAAAAACAGGGATTCATTTGGGCACTCAGCCTCCCCAGGGAAGGAAAGGGACTTGTTCCACATGAGACAGTTTTGGTGGAAAAGTCAAAGTGTAAATCCAATGAAAAAATAAGCTGGAATGCCAATATTAAGAGTTTGAAAAGGCGAATTGTGAAGCTGAGGAAGTGTCAGAATTGTACTCAACAAGCATACATTGTTCTCTACTCCAGGATTCTTGTTCAATACACAGAATGAGTAATGGATGAGAGAGGAGCTGGCAAGAAGAGAAGGGATGTTCTCTGCTTCAAAAGCTGGATGGCTCAGCTTTTCAAATTCAGCTGCCACCTTTGTACAGGATGATGGACAAAAGTGTAGCAATAATGGACATATACAGGAAAGGCTGATTATCTTGTGCAATTCACCTTAAATCTGCTATCTCTTAACTTGATTGTCATTTTGACCTTAACCATCTTGCAATATATTTTTTTCCAAAACAACTTTAACGTGGGTCTGTTTCTCACACCCTGGAGTGCCTGTTGGCAGGCTGTCCAATGCTGATCTGTTGCATCCAATGAGCTGTTTTTCATTCTACTGCAGTCCTGTCTCCAGGAGCCCTGCCATCCCAGTACCTTGCTTACACTGACACATATGGCAGTGTGTCTTCATGACCGTGTGGAGCTGTTCATGGGCAGAAAGAAATCAAGCAGGTTTTAAGCCAGTGTAGCCAATGCTACAATTTGAATCTAGTTCTCACTGGTTCTTCACCAGAAGAATTATGATAACATTTTAATATCATCTGTATCGTCCATCTGAGACCTTGGATAAACAGCAAAATGTCTGATAAACAGTAAAAAGTCTAAATAGCAGTAAAAAAAAAAAGGTCAGGAAAAAGTGCAAGCAGGCTATGTGCATGCATTGTTTGGAGATGTGTATGTGTGCATGCACTCACGATGTATTACAGGCTCGTGTCATAACCTTTCACAAGAACACGGCAGAACAACATACTGTTTTTTACCTTGTAGTTGACTGACTTTTGCTATTTTGCAGTATTGTCAAAGAGGAAAACACAATTTTCCTTCAGTTTTTTTCCTCCTGATATTTGTGAGAACACTGGAATCAGAACTGACCTGTGCTAATAGGAACCACTAGCCAAAACACTAGAGCTGAAGAGACTGACCTTTGCCAACAGCAAGTTCATCTTGCAGAAACCAATGGACAGGGAAAGAGCAAGGGAGACAGCTCCGACAGTAATGGGCTGTAATTGAGTTCTCAGCCTTGCTTTAAGTGCCTTGGTGCTATTGTCTGTGAAAGTTGCTCTGTTTTATGCTCTTTGTTAGGTTCTGTCAAGCTCCATTTAAAGTAATGAGGCCCCTTCACTGGCTTTCTCTCCATATAGTTCATAACAGACAAGAGAACTTTCAAAGGAAGAACAAAAACTCATCTGCAGAGAAGAGGGGGACATTGTAAATTACTGATAGCTAAGATTCTTGCAGAGGCAGTTAGCCAGGTGTGACCTTGAAAATGGACAAATCAAACACACATTATCCAGTGCTTTCAGCCAACACCTTCTGTTCCCAGAGGTGCAAACTCACGCTGGATGCCCAATAAAGCTCCTGCTCTCTAGCAGCTGATCCATCTCTCATCATGTGTGTGAATCCTCAACACACTTCACAGGAGCAGAATGGATATAAAGACTAATGGGTCTTAGAAGGGCCTTTATGAAAGGTGTGTTTGAATTGGGAGCAAAGGCCATGTGTGGAGAGGTGCTGAGTACTCGAAACCATGCATTTCTCCAATAGAGCTGAAATGCCCATAGTTCCTTTGCACGGAGGACAGCTCTACCATGAAGTGGTTGATCTGATGATCCAGGCGTGTGCTGTAACTAGCCACAGCTGTTCAGGGTGCAATAACCTGCATGTGACACAATATCCATTAGCAGATCATGCTACTAGAGGCACTAATGAAAAGATATTTTGCCCTTACAGAACTCCTCTTAATCATCTTTGAACAAAATCTAAAATATTAGCTATTGTTCTGAGACAAAGGTGGGAATAGGTTTAATTACTGCTTCCTTTCCTTGTAATAAGAGAATTGGAAATCAGACACAAGTCCAGCTGACTACACAATCATTCCTGATCAAAGTAGGAGTCTAGGCCTTGAGAGTGGAATGGTCTAATACTTCTGGGCTGAGGAAAGGAGATCCAGTTTGTTTGTCTCCATCACAGCAGCACCAAACTTCAGTGTCTCTCACTTTATAACCCTGTTTTGAGAAAAGGGTAGATATCTAAAACTCTAAGATACAAATTTCTTTTCTTCTCAGGAATGAAAAGCTAAAATAAATGAGCTGATAGACTGAAAACCCTATGGAAAAAGATGTAAGTACGTGGCAAGCAGAGACCTGGAAAAATTCATCACATGACACTCATTCTAGTACTGGGCTTGCTTGCAATGTATTAACAAACCATTAGATGTCCCTTTGTGCCTTGCAAAGCTCTAGTTAGGGCATAGTCCCTAGGGGAAAAAAACCTTCAAACAGGAAGAAAAAAAGCTGGAGCTCATTCTGTACAGAAAACTTGCTGCCTTTTTGCCTGTTGTGGTGCTATTTAGTGAATTCCACTTGTTCAAGAAAGAACATGCTTTGTGCTACAAACAAACTACTGGCATTCTCCACTGTTGTGTTAAGCATGTCCTTCTAGTATGTCGGCCAGTGTTGAACTTCAAGGCTACTGGAGCAGTACGTAGAGGGGCAGGTAGTTAATGTGCTCTTGCAAAATGTAAAAAGGAGAGCTGGACCTTTACCTTGCACACCTGCAGCAGGAAAAGTTATCCTAAAATACTGAAATAGCAGCAACAAGTGCAATTGCCAAGAAACATGGCAAGCAGTATGAGGCTGGAAGGAAGGGTTTCTCAAGGTTACTGTGGTTCAGAGGAGGGAGCCTCTGTAAGGAATTGAACAACAAACATCCTTTCCTCACAGGGAGCAAAAAGATGAGTTGTCTGTGTTCTGGATGCTTGCCTTTTAAGCCATCTACTCCTGTGTTGTCAGCAGTTTACCACATTCAGCATATGCTGTAGGTATAAAGAAAGGAAATTTATTATTTAGTCATAAGTGTAATTTTATGATCTCTAAATTGATGAAAAGACAAGAATTGTTTGCCATTCCGGCTCTGACCACATGCAGAGTTGCAGAAAGAGACACAAGGCTGAGTCTGCAAGAAACCTTATGATAACTCATTGCTAACAATCCCCAGAGCTGCTGCTTTTCTTCCACAATATTGCTTTTCAGGATTCATTACACTTTCTTCCTTCTTCCCTTTTGAACACTTTCCTTTTGCCTTTTCACAAAGATCCCATTACCAGTACTCTCACCTTGCTTCTCACTATCTCAGAATGAGATAATATATTTTTACGTTGGGTTTTTTTTCCCCTCCCCTTCTTCAGTGCATAACTTTGTTCTTCTGAGTATAAGAAGTCTTAGACATCGTGATCATCGTGAACTCCAGTCTTTAAGTCTGGTGTTTATTTGCCTTCTGGTTGGTTTTATTTTTCCAGCTATTTATTATTGGCTGCTCTCTTTCTCTGGTGTTTCTCAGTGTTGGCACTCAGGATCCTTTATTATATGCACCAGCTGAAATTTATATTCACCCTTCTCTCATAATAACAGCAAAAAAGAAGGGAAGATATCTTATTATGCTGTCTGTTTATTAGCAGCTTGGAAGGTCTCTTTGGCACCGGTGTTGCTGATAGAGTTCTGGAGCCACCAGATTTGAGACAGAAAGTGGCATTTGTCCTGCAATGACAATGACTTTACATTCCTCATCTTTCTGACTAGCTTACTGTCAATTGCTTGGTTGCATTTTATTAAGATGATGTTTCATGCTATTATTTTTTATTTTGCTTATATTGCTCCTGTACATTTAGAACTGCTGTTCATCTTGCTGCTCAGGGCTTTCTGCAGCACAAGACGTACATGGACTATGACTTAAAGCTGTCTGTGGAAGAACTGGGGAGCTGGGAACTACGGGTTCACATAGCCTCATCCATTAAATTTTAGAAACTTGGTTTGGGGGGTAGTGTAAAACTACAGGAACATAATGTTCTGGAGGTACATGCTCTGCATGTATTTGCCCATGGCACACAACAGGGGGCTGCCTGACAAGCAGACACTCCAAGCTCAATGCAGAAAGCACATATACAATAGTCAGAGGATATCTTTGCAGCACAATCAGTGCCACACCAGTAAGTTAAGAGTTACATTTGCAAAAAACTGTCCAGAGTCTAGGGACAGTTTTTCAATTCCATTTTGCCTGAACCACACCCTAACTTGAGGCTTGTCTGAGAAGCTGTCAAAGTGAAGTGGTCTGCCATAAAGCCCTGATATTCTTCAGTGTGGGTGTTCACTGCAGTAGCCAGGCAGAAGCTTGGAGGTTTTAACTCATCTGTTTGCTGCATCATTGCCTGGGGGAGAGATTCAATATCATATTATTGCTATTGGGATCAACTTAGGAGGCACTTTCATCTATTTACAGTCAATTATTTCTCTAAGGTGGCTTGACTTCGGCCATGTAAGAAACAATCCCTACAAGACCCATTAGTATTGTAACTGCAGATGGATTGCGCTTTTGTCATTCTTTCTTTAAAGGCTTGTTCTAGGATGAAAAAGGATTGCATTTTAAGGAACAAACCAATCCACCTTCATTTGTGATTATCATCTCTCCTTTACTCTAGCCAAGTCAGTAGCTAGAAAACAGCAGTCAGGTGTCTGGGCCATGCTAGCAATAGTACAGCATTTGCAGAAATACAAAATCCATGCTGACATCCACAGCTCAATCCTAAAAGCAAGGAAGTCCCTGCTGGCAGTCTGAAGCCCCAGTGAGATATTATGGCTCAGGACCAGAGCCTCCAGGCAGCTATCCTCTTGTTCAAGCAGATCCTCAGAACTGTGAGGCAGTGCAACATCCAGAGAGGTCCACTTCCTTCAAAACTGGTTGGTCTGAAGCTGCAGTGAAGTTGCCTTCCTATGATAACTGATCCAGCACTGTAGAAGTCAGAATTCCACCTTAGGGTTTGGAGGAGAAAGGCATCCTTGGGATATAAAGAGCTGCTCCCTGTGAAAAAGGGGACTTACGCAGATAGCTGAAGAAGTCAGCAAGCTCCCCATGAGTTGGATGGTATTCAATGACTTTGGCATAGCTCTGGGAAGCACAAAGAATATGGGAAGAAATATTTATAAGGAATCCACTTACTCTTTAATTGCAATCTGGATTTCAGTTTGTTTGACTTGGATATTTGGGGGATATATGGAAAGAACATCTGAGTTCCCATCAGCAAAACCTGGGTTGCAAAAAACAATATCTAGAGGGAAGGCTTTCTTATACTTTGCTACAAATCACTTGGCACAATCTTCTTTATATGCCAGCCTGCAAGAATCTCTCATGCCTCTGATCTCAGTTTTAATTAAACTCCACTCAAAACTCTGTCTCAGTGATTTTCTCATAGGGGGCAATGCAGCCTGCGAAAGTGATTCAGGCGACAGGTGAGGAGCAGGAGAGTGATGGAAGTCTCACTTCTATCTGGGCTATTTTTATGCTGCTCTCATCAGCACAGTACCAGGATGCCTTCTGCTAGCACAACCTGCACAATTAGCATCTTGTAACTGTGCCTCTTCCTCTTCCCTCCGTCCTCCACTGTGCACAGGGGGATTGTGGTTTCAGATCAGCACTTTATATGCAGAACTAGAAGTTTATAGATCTTCAGTACTTGACACTGAAGATGGTGGGTTGTTAATGGCTAAGCCAGAAGCACTCTGGCAATGTAATATAATATGATATAACATAGCCCAGTGTAGAGTTACATAAGCGTTCTTCACACATAACACTTATTTCTTCCTTGAACAAAACCAAAACCAAACCTATAGAAAGCTACCGGCGTAGTTAGTGCCAGCAGGGAAGATACAGGAGCCATTTCCTGACAGGAAAAGCAGGTGTGTCAGTGTCATGGGTGAGAGGTAAAGCCCAGGTAGGTGGTTTCATGAGTAGTAGTGGTGAGTCAGCTCCCAGCGACCCCCTGTTCACCACGTCAGCAAGGCAGACAGGAGAGGGAGACTGAAGTACAGCAAAATGAGAAAGGCAACTACAACTAAGCAGAGCTTTTTTCCTAGGCCACGAATCAGGGGAATACTCTGGGCCTTGCATGCCTTCCTCTTTGAATGCCATTTGATCTCTAATTGCTGCAGCAGCTTTGATGGGCTGTGATCCCCACTGTGGTTATGAGACAAAGTAAAATATGGGCAAAGTAGGAACTCATCGATTCTGGTACATAATTCTCCCATAAAACTCCCATGTAAAAGATCCAGTTCATGAATTCCAAGTTGATGAAATATTCAAAGGAAGATAAATATATTTGCAGGTATTACACTTCCTGGCACTTAAGATCTCTCAGGACATTGTACCAGAGAATTCCCTGCCACATTAATCAAGCTGTGCTGCGAGTAACCTGCTGCAGAGTGCACGCTCTACCAGATAAGGAGAGGTAGGAGAGCCATGGACAGCACCAAAACCACTAGCCTGGCTCCCAGTCACCAAGGTCTGAGGGTAGCTTGGTGCATCCTATGGACTGCTATGTGAGAGGACATTAGACAGAGTGAGAAGCCTGGGACAGCCTCCAGAAAATGTTTCCTCCATGTGTAGGCACTGGGCTGTGCTGGTCTGTCCCAGAAGTGCACTAAAGGGTGGAAGCCATCAGAGACCAAATGGACAAGGCACTGCAAGGTTCTGAGTGGGCAGGGCAGGGCACCAGTGGTCAGGAAGGCAGTTGCTATCAGTGATCTCTCTGGTATATGCTCACGGCCATTATCAAAGGCTCCGGGGAGAACAACTCTGTAAATGTGGTGTTGGCATCTCCCATGCACCAGGGACACAGGTTGACTGCGGTCACCCCTACTCTCTGAGCACTCCCATCTGCCAGCTCTGGGGAGGTGCATCTAGGTCCTGCTACTTTCAGCTTCCAGGGACATCACATCTGACATGCCAGAGTCCTTCATGGCATCAGGACCCCACAGACCCCCCAAAGCATCATCACTGATGGCACAGACATGTTCAGTTTCCCTTTTGAGGGAGACATAGTCTTCACAGTCTTGCCATGACAGTCAAGTCTGTCACACCTCACTGACCAGAAGGTTCTATCAGTAGTTAGATAATATCTACCTGCTGATTTATGAGGGAAGCTTTAGCCAGTAGAGCTCATCACCACCTCTCTTGCATATTGGGCTAGTCTCATTCTGTGAGGGGAAAAAAGTCATGCCCCCTTTTCAAAGCTCTGGTGCGAGACCTGGGCAAATATTGTGTCTGGCAGGATCTGAGAGGTCTTTTGCATGCTAGACAAGAAAATCAGTCAGATTCAAGATGAGAGGGAAGAGCAGAGGCCATTGAACTGGAGCTTTTGAGGAGCTAGAAAGCAATAATTCAGAAAAGTGTCCAAGGTCCAACAATGTATGGACTTCTTGGTGTCATTTTGCTTACGAACTACTGTGTTTTTGGAAGGAAAAAATTAGATCTTGTCTGGAAAATATATTTCTTCTCTTGTCCAATTTTATATATATTTTAGTTTCATAGCTCAGGTTCTCAAGAATATGCTTATAGCTGTTTTGCGTTTGCTATTCTTGGATGGGAGTTAAAACCTCAGATTATACCTTTTCAAAAGGCAAGGACAAGTCCCTGCAGTGATGGTATCAATGCAGTAATATCCTAATAGTTATAATAAGCATGAACTTCTTACTCAGTATCTAAATGTGTGACTGAGAAAATAGGAGTCACAAAATAGAAATTATGGGAATTCAGCAACACTGCAGGAGAAAAACAGTCAAAGTTACTCTGAGAAATATTTTGCAGCAATCACCACTGATTGGTAGTGTGTCCCAATAACATATTTCTTTGTGTACTTCTTTGTAGGTTTCTGAACCAGTGATGGAAATGGTGTTCCACTGTAATTCTGGGCAGAAATCTACAAAGTCTCGGAGAGGTGTCCATATGCTCCTAAGCAGTCACAGGCATATAAATGTAATTATGAAGTTAAAACAAACCCGGTAGGTGAGGCAAGGAAGATGTTCTCTACCTCTAACTGTCAGTCACCCAGTGCCCAGAGTGATAGGAATCACATCTTCCTTCTCCAGATCAGTGAAGACTGAACTAGCTGATATTTGGCACAGAAATGTCAACCTTCCATAATCTTCAGATTCCATCCCTCAGGACAGGACAAGTTTGTATAAGGTCAAGAATCAACTGTTACAGAATTGCAATCAATGTCTTCAGGAAGGCAAAGACTGTCTTAGTTTCTATTTTCTCCTCTTTCATTATTAATAAAGCTAATGGGCTAGGGTAAATAGGAGAAGAAAATATTGTTGCCAAACATCTTAAAAGGTTTTCAGCTGGAGTCCTGAGAGCTATTACATTTTCAGAGAGCACAGAATAATTTGTTTATCTCTTCAGTAGTTATAGTCTTTCATTCAATGCATTTGTGAGTTGTTTTATTTTATTATACTAGTGCCAACAGATCCATAGAGAGACTATTTACTTTCCATATGAAGTAAACTATGTGTGTACATTAAGATATTAGCATGCAGACTGCAGGGTACTCCTAAAGGCTCATTTAGGTAAAAATAAAGGAAATCAGTCTGCTCAGTCTTTTTCCATACTCAATGAAGTGAGAGAGCTCTTTTAAGCAGGCCAAATCATGGCATTTAGCATTACATATGTAACCATTATCTCTCCACAAGCTCTAAAGTGCGGCTGGCCTGCCCCATATTACCATTATTCTTGTAAATACCCCTATGACTGGAGCATTTATTGACACAGTGACATTGAGGAAGGTTAAATCCAGCTTTAACAACCAAGTGCATTTATAATGGATTAGATAAACTGCATTAAATCCTTGCATAGCCTCTGGAAAATGGAAATAAACTGAACTGAATAAAAGATACATTTGTTCTGAAGAAGTATGCATCACGAGGTTTGAATGGTGTCAAATGGGTTTTAAAAAATATTTTAAAATTAATATTACTGTATGGACAATGTTCCTATAAGTGTCAGCAAGAAGTATATCACCTTCTGTAAGTTTATACTGTGCTTTGCTATGCACTCCTTTTTCCACAGACAGACTTGAGGGTCTAAAGCATCCATCCTGGAACTGCTGATCTGATTCCTGCAATGCTATAGCTATTGCAGAGGGATCTCTGTTGCCACACTTTGCTGACTGACCTGGAAAGACCTAGAGAGGTTAATCAACTACCAAGTAAAAGTGGTCAATTTTTTTACCTTTTTATTATTTTTTACGCAGTATCATCCTGTTTGGCAAATTGTGCCAGGTGATATTTGTCTGCATTTGCCTCAAGAAATTTTGCTTGATCAAAATTTTGCCTTTGTTGTTCTTCATATCTGGTATGGAAGCATTCAGCAGGTAGAGACAAGAGTTATCTCAATATGAATTATGGCTTTGACTAAAATTAAAATGAAATGAAGATTCTCAAAGGTCTTTTCAGGTTGTGCATGGAGAAAGCTGGTTTTGAAACAGACCTAAACTGGTATGATTGCAGATAGTTTCCCAGGTCAGAAATGAGATGCATCATCAGAGCCAGCAGGCAGAGCTGCAGACACAGAAAAGGAAGTGATGTGCTGGTCACTGACTGATTATGGTCTCAGTTGCTTGCTCAGAGTTTGCTTGATGGTATTCATTCCTTGTCTTTCCTTCCTTTGGCAGTCTGACTATGGAGGAGCATACAGATGTTCACTGTAAAATTTACAGAAGCATTTTTGCTAATATTAATGTTGTTTGAAAGCTCTTTCAATTGCTGTGGACAGGAAAAATGTTATGTGAAATGGACTTGATTTAGGATGCCATAAAGTAGACTTTCTTCCTAGTGCATTCCACATCCCTTTATTCATCAGAAAAATATGGTCCGTGGATAAAATACTGAAAATACACCTGGTCACAGAGTGTGGGTTGATAGAGCAGGTATGTCTGAAGATTACAAGTGGAGATCTCTTCCAAGCTAAGAAGCATCATACAGGAAACTTCTATAAAATTAATTTAATGCTGTTGTTTGCCTGACGCTTGAACTAGACTTAGTATTAGTGTCCAGCATCTCACACAAGGATGTGCAAAATGCAGGCACAGCTGGTCACTCACTGGACTTTTCATGGACAGACAATGTCGTTCACTTTTTGCTTCAAGTACTTTAATTCTGTGACGGGCACAAACAAGATTTAGTACAGAACTGCCATTCTGACAAAAGGGGACACAAAGGAAGATTGAAGTCCAGTATCTTGGGATGAACAGCTACAGCATCAAGGACCCACCCTGTATCAAGGACCTGCTCTTGAAGGAGATTTTTTGAGATAAGCAAAGTTTTACAAAACTGAGCACTGATCAGTCACATGCAAATAAATAAAGCAGCAAATCTCCTTTTAAAAAGAGATTGGGAACATCATAAAATATTCAACAAGGCAAACAGGACAAGGTTGAAAGTGAAGCGAAAAAGGAAATTATCTGCTGAATGGCACTTCAACAGCTCAGCTCTTTCACTTCCTCACCAGAGATGACTACTTATCAAAAAAAGGCAAAAGATTGTACCTATACAATCACAGGTCACAAGAAAAGAAAAGGTGAGACCTGGTTAACTGCATGGTTAGATAGAAAAATAGTATTTCTGAGGAACAATCGCATCAGTGGACTCAGTAGTTTAGTATATTTTCCCCACTATTATGGCCCAGGTCTCCATGTCCTCCGTCTGACATTTTGTGGCACATCCACAAGCGTGGCTGTCCAGAAATAGCTGGATTCACAGACAAAGCAGAAATTACACAAAAGGATCAAATAAGGCCTTAGTTTTGTGCCAGCCCTGATGATGTGTTTGTGTTTTCATAGAGGCTTTGTTATAACCTTGGGGAATGTCATGCTACTTCTAATTCCACACAGGATCGAGATGAGCTGTCAGTTTCCACCACAAGACACAGTGAATAGCTTTAGAGGCAAAAAGTTCCTACTGCAAATTTGAAAGACCAACCAAGCACAAAATCTGCTGGTTTATATCTAAATACTGGGGAAGGAGACATTCTGGGTGGATTCATCTCACCTAACTTCCATTTGACTAAAGAGCGGTGGCTACAATGCAGTTGGATATATCTGAATTAATGACCTTGGCTTCCCATTGTAGTTAAATGAGACCTAGTCAATGTAGCCAGTAGAGACTAGACAGCAATTCTTCATTTTCCCAGCTTTTCACAGAATATTTCCTGGTAGTCTCAGAACCTGTGTCATGTAGGGTATTGACCAGTGTGAATAGACATGCTAAGAATCATTACTTTTCCCAGTGTATTTCTAGTTCTGTTAGTCAAGACAGAAAAAAAGTGGGAGAAAAGCATTATTATCATGTACTACAACTGTGCTATTTCTTTCCCCTTGTTCCTAAGTGACGCAAACCGCATACAAATTAAATTTAAACCAGGGAGCATCAGGGGGATGTGAAATAGCATTATTTGGAACAGAGTGCTGAAGGAAAGTGTGCCATGCATCACTAACTGTGGAGAGATGCAGCCAGACCTTCAGATCACCTTTCTTGCAGGGGCAAGCATACATTGAACTGATTCATGGAAAAATACAGTGTGTTTCTTTCCAGCAAAACACATTGATGGTTCATGAAAATGATCACATTTAAGCAGTGTAAAAATATTGTGGCATGGTGGATTGTCCACAGTTGCACACTTAAACTCTGACTAATGCAGTGAAAGTAGACTGACCTCCATCAAGGTGTTGCTTTTATATGGGGTATGGAGAGGCACTCAGAGATACAGAAATCTCACAGTTCAGTAGGCCAGCAGAAGCTGATCATGTATCTGAAAATGAGATTTATGGGGGATCTTATTTTTTTACTCTAATTTGTGATTATTGCTGTTACTTTACACAGAGTAGGTCTTACTCCATGAGTATTCCCATCAGGCTTAGGTGCAAATTTTCCCTCCATTAGAGCAAAATACACAAAACATGAGCAGAACAATGGAAAAAAGAAAACGTTGCTGGACTTTTGTGGAGGAAGTAAAATTGCTTACACAGAAGGTAAGACAATATGTCCTGATGATTCCTAATGGTCTTATAACCCATGAGACCTGAATATCTGAGAGGGATAAGAGAGATAAAAATCAGAAAGGAATGTAAGGCTTTCCTCATAAATCTTGATAAGGTTAATTTGTTTTTAAACTTGGATGACAATAACTACCCACATGACCATCAGATAAATCCCACTAAGAGAGTATTTCATTCTACAGTGAAGGTTGGAGTGGTTACAGTATCCTGTCTGAAATTTGGCAGTAAAAGTGTCAAACTGACTTTTTTTAACCCTGTTGATGCATCTTTCATAAAAAGCAGCAAACAGCAGTAGGAATAGGAGCAAAGTTGACTATCCCACCTTTCTTTGGCTAGAGGCAGCATTAATATTTCACAAGTTTTTTGCGGATGCAGGTGAGCTTAAACAAAGTAAAATTTGCATTCATAGTAATTTTACTATTTGCATGCATAGTAGTTAGCTCAAGTGGCAGAGATGGAGCTTGAAAAGTGTTAAGAACTGAAAAGGCATATGGATGTATATATGTGTGTGTGTATACATATATAACTGGAATTAGGGGTACAGCTACTTTAGGGAAGAGTGTAATATCAGACCTAAGCTCCATACCCTTAGATGGTATTTTGAGAAGACTAACTCTGTACTTATTTCCAGAATGAGTCATTATTATCTCCAGATGACTTATAATTACATAGAACAAGATATTTAAAGGTAGAGGTGCATGTCTTCTTCACTCCTTGAATTTATGGTTTGTGAAACAGCTAAAACAAATTTTAAAAAATTATTTCAGCATGCCAGCACAAACTTTATAATCCAGATATCTTTATCAAGAGAATTCAGGAGCCTCTGTTCCACTTACTCTCAATAAAGCTTATAAGGGCCTGTTATTTTGAGCATGGGACTTAATTCCAGATTCTCAAAGATATTCAGTCCTGGAGCTTCTGGTCATTTGAATGGAAATACTTTTGAGAATATGAAATCTAACTCTAGACAAGCACATGTGAAAATGTCACTCTAGAATTATGGACTTATCTCCAGCTGAAAATTAAATCACATTCAACTAGAATGTACATTTGAAGTGTAGGAAATGTTCTGGAATAAATCTTTGAATAAAAGCATATGATCCACCACCAGCAATCTGTGGTATTTTAACAAACTTTTGACTTATGGTCACACTAAAACTGCAGGGGGGTGGTTTGTGCACTTGCTGCTTGTAAGGTAGTGAGGCTTAATATGGAGCATCATCTTATGATATGAAAATCAGTACTTTTTTCCCCATGATCTGTATGTGGGCACGCTTACTCAGTGCTTCGCTTTCATTCCACTAAATTCACTGTCCAAGCAGACCACATTAAAGTGAAGTGGCACGCTGTAACTCTTGAGTGGGTCTGTACCTAAATCAGTCTTTCAGGTAAAACCAGGCAGTTCAGCCAGGCGTCTGGAAACTTAAGTTTCTTCTATAGCCTATAAAAGTGGTGGAGAGATATAACCATGCTGGAAGGCAATTCATCCTCTTCAAAGACAGCATCTACGAGTCACTATCAGCTGGAGAGCAAATCTAGGCAACCAGGCTGCAGAAATCCTTTACTGTTTAGAAGGCAAAGGTAAGAAACATTAATCCCATCACAAATGTCCAAATACAGAGGTGTTTGGAAGTTGCAGAATAGGGTTTTTCTAGTAATTCCATGCACAGGGTAGCTTTAAATCTTTATAAACTAACCACAGTGATATGTGGAACACCAGACATGACACCCAGTGCATTTCTTTCCTAAAATCCTGGGGTTGGGGGGGAAGGTAACTACTGTGGTGCTCTTGCCTACCACATAATATTTCAAGAATAAAAATAATTGAAATTGTTTAAAATTTGACAGTTCAAATGGAGTTTATTTTCAGGCAAATGCAGGAATATTATTATGCAAAGTTTAGAATGGGATGTGAGAAATGGCCCATCTCTCCATGATTTTCTCGCAAGCCAAAGCACTACATTTTAGGGTGGAATTTCTAAAAATGTAGCTGAAATCATAATAAAATTATTTACTAGTGATATTTTCTCACTTGCATAGTGTTTTATCTCATGCTTCAAACTAGGTGACTACAAATGAATTCACATGAGCAGTTTACTGAAACATCTAGTCTGTGTCATATTTTTACCCTGGGATGATTCATACATAGTAGTTACCCAACTGAAAAGCATGTCTTTCATTAACAGCTAAGAAAGGTTAAAAGCTCTGGAGTGAAGGTCTTTGTTTAAGGGATCAAACAAATACTTAAACTGCAGTTCATTACAGTCACTGTCGCTTTGCCACCACAAGAAAAACAGAAGTCAGTTATTTTGAATTCTGCTCATCCACATGCAATGCAAGAAGGGATTTATCACTGAAAAAGCACAGCTCTGTAATGTTATGGGGATACACTGATTTTCATAGTGGCCCAATAGCTTCTGTCTCACAGTCCTGGAAGCAATATAATGCATTTGGACTGTTGTATTTTTGTTTGTATGAAAGGCCAGAACTCTTCCTGACCCTGTGCCAGTGAAATTCACCTTCCTTTTATTGGGTTAATAAAACTATAAATGTTGTCAACAGCCCTAGAATCATTCATTCATTTTTAAATCCACTGACTGCATTTGCTTTGATGACCTTGTTCGGCAATAAAATAACTCTACAGATTATTAATTGTAATTGGGAAATATTTGTATAGGATTTCAAAGCTGCAAATAATGCCTCACAGGTATGAAAAAAAACCACCAGGAGAAGAGATTCTGGCTGCATGGTTTCTTTTTTTTTTTTCTTCTCTTTCTTTTCATGCTGCAGGGAATTCTCTCTTATGCGTAAGGCTTTCCACTGGGGTACTGGGCACTCTGAGGCTGGGCAAGGAACTGGTCTGCACAACTCACACCATCTCTTGGAGCAGACCACACTACGCATTACCCTGAAGTCGTACTCAACTCAAAGCCAGTCTTGAAGGCAAAAGCAAATTAAAAAACAAATGTATTTACAAAATCCAAGAGAGGCACTCTAGTCAGATTTAAAGACATGGGTGATAAAATGGAAAGAAAACGATATTTGATACATATATCCCAAGATGAAATCTAAAGTTTGGTCTCTTCGCTTCCGTGTAGCTGACAAACTTTTAGGCAGTTTTTTAATTGGCATGGACAATATGTATGATCACATGCACTCACTCAGAACAATGACTTTTACTATTTGTATGCTCCTCTCACAACTCTTGTTCTGCAGTTAAGGACCTTCACCAAAATCTGTGTGCCAGGAGCTCTGCACAAAGCTAATGAGAAACAGTCCCTAGCCTGAAAGGATGGGTGGGAAGAAAGCAACATGTCTTGCCCAAACTTACACAAGGGATCTGCTGCAGAAAAAAACCACCACAAATTCACATCTTCAGAATACAGACAATGGCTACACAGTCCAGACTCTCCTTTTGTAAGGTACCTTTGCAATATCTCCTTTATTTTGTCTGCAAGAAATCTAACACTTTGTGACCCAACAGGGCCGCTGAAGGAGGACTGTCCAAGTTTGTAAAATATAAGCTGAATTAAGACAAAATCAGAACTGAAATGCAATTATCCTTTTTCTGTTCCTTGAAATATCTCCACTCTTCCTGCCTTTTCCTACCTTCATTTCATGCCACTTGGAGTAGGATTTATTTTCAAGCAGAAGTAGTGAATTATGTCCACTGTGCTGCAGCTTCTCATACCCTATATATCACAGAAAGCTCTTTACCAGCAATGTATTGCTGAGAGTATTTTTGCAAAAAATTCAGCTACTCCTTGGGGATTTCCTTACACCCACACAATGCAAAAAGCAGTTCAATGTTATGGTGCTTGTGTCTTTTATCCTTGCTTCTGCTTGCACTCTTCAGAATGGTGGTTGCATTTTGGGGACCTAATAGGTGTCAAATGGGAGTGGATTTCTTGTCAATGACTCATAATCCCTGCCAAGATGGAATTTTGAACAGAAAGGATCGTTAAGGAAACAACCCAACTCTAAATCTCAAATAACTTTGGAGAGTTGCTCTTTGCCTTGCTTAAGGCAGAGCTCCCACTGATTCACTGCCAGTTTCACAAGGGAAAGAAGAAAATGTATGCATAAGGCATTGACCTGTTGGGTTACCAACTGCCTGATAACCACTTTGCCCTGCATCATCTGGCTTTTACAGCACAGAAGATCAAGCTCCTGGAAGAGTGACTCACTGCAAGGGTCTGGGCTTGCCTCACTGCAAGGCCCAGGGCAGAATCATTCCTGACACTCAAACCCACAACAGCCATCACCAGGTAGTGTCCTATATAGCTGAACCATGGGTCATCTGCCTGCTGTGGGTGGATGGCATGACCAAGATTAAGCACAAGATTAAGTCTGAGCTCTGCCCTTGTCAGTACTGAGGCTCCATGGGCTTCTGTTTCCATTTCCTCTAAAACTATGGGCTCAGAGACACAGCTTTTATCTTTCACTCACTCATCACTGGGAGATGTTCATTCACAGGTCTAGCCACTCAGCACATGCAGCCAGCCACTTCTTCCACAGTGAGAAGGAAAGGGGCTGAAAAAGAGTATGGAAGAGAGCTCCATTCCCATTGGGAAAATGTGATGAAAATGCTTCAGAAAATTATGGAGGTAGACTACACCAGCTAACCAAACACCTTGCCTCCTTCAGCTTAACTAGCAGCACTTACTCAATGAAATGTTCTGGAAAGTTCTTTCCCCATATATAAGAATAAACAGAGACAGATAATAACTTGGGGAGTTGCTATATAATGCCAAACCTTTTACCTGCACTTAGTTTTGGTTAATTACCATTTTAAACCAGCTAAATGCTGCAAAGACTAGGAAACAATGCCAGTTAAACACTGGTTTGCATTGCCCTGGTCAAACTCATAGCAGAAAGGCAACCTTATGACAAAACATTATGATATGGATTGCATTTCTGTGGAGCTCCCATCAAAAATAAGTTGTTTTTGTAGCCCCTCATTCTGAGAAATAGTCCAGTCAATCAGATATTGCCGGGGAGTGTTGACAAAAGGATTCTTGTGCTGCATAATAGAAAGTAGTCTACGGACACAACAATTAGTCTGACATCTTCACCAGCATATGACTGCCAAGAGAGCACATTTCCAGAGGAGTCTGGGCATCTGTGAACTGCAGTGTTGTCAAGTTCTGGCCGTTTTTTGTAGTACTTCAATTGGAAGATAACCTGCTTTGGAAGAAATCTTGTCCTAAAGATTTAGTCCTTTGAGTCTTTGATTCTGGTTCTTGGAAATAACTATACTTAAAAAAAAAAAAAGGAAGGAAAAAGTTTATTTGTCTGATGATCCCCAGCAGGGAGTCACAGACAAATGTAAATCAGAATTCTTTTTTTAAAAGAAACAAAACTCAAAAGAAAGAAATTAGTAATTGCAAACCAACCTCAAAAAGCCAAATTGAAAAATCAACCAACTGCAAATCAATTACATACAAAGAGATAAAGTAAGGAGAGAAAGAAATTGGCCGGCTGGTTGGTTTGTTTTGCTTTACTGTCTCCTGTCATAGTGGATATGACATGCACATCAGCCCCAGATGAATTCATAATGATCAAGACAGTCATTACATGACATGACAAATGAATAATTAATGACAGAATACAGAGTAGAAAACATCCCCTAAGTAAGTGGTGGTCAAGGGTTCAGCACGCTGCACTGCCAGGAGGGAGCAACAGAGCAGTCACTGTTCCCAGTCTCTTGTTCCCCAGAGGATGGGAGGGACGATGACCCAACATTGCTTCGTTAGTGTCTGCAAGGAAGGCAGCTCCTGCACACCATTTAGAACAGTCTTTCTGCCTAACTGAAGGCTGGCATTTTGTGCCTTCATCCAGTGTTTGCATCAGAAAAATGCCTTCAAATAGTACAATGTCACATAGAGGAAAATGATAGGACAAGGCCTCTGAGCTCAGTAGCAAACACTCAGGCACACCATGATCAATAACTCAAACAAAGATACCTGGTGTGTCAACCACAACCTGAAAGGAAAGGAGGTATTATGAAAGGACCAATTGGTTTGCTGGAGCCGCCTAGGTCTTTCACTGGCTAAAAGAGATAAAACAGCTCCCAGCTGCTCTTCCAAACAATCTCCCACATCTCCTTATCTAGCTGCTGCCTGCTGGATTCCTGGGGCTTGGAGCTCTGTTTTCACTGATCCCTACCACCACCTGTGGGACATAAGCACTTTTGTGTTGTGGAGCTTTAAGAGGATCTAGAGTCAGCTCAGGAAATGTTCCCAGGGCCCACCAGGAAATAAACACAGCTCCATTTTTCAAACAAGCAAGAACTTGTAGAAGGCCAGCAGAGACAAGTCTGGGAGTTTTATTTTGTCCCAGGCACCAGTGTGTCTTCTTTCTTGGATGGCACCTTCCTCTTTACCCCTTCTTAAGGAAAAAAAATGAGATGTTTGGATAACAATGTGGGGCATTGGATACTTTGGAGTTGTTTCTTTGTTGAAGAAGTTTCTGCTGGAAGATCCTTTCTGTTTTCAACAGTGGTTTTATACAAGGCAAAGAAAATAGAGATGCTGTCATCCCTCAATTTCCCTCCCTTGTGTGCATCAGACTTCCTAGAGCTGCGTCAGGAAAGAGTTCGGGGTAATTTGTTTAATTTATAACTCATCTCCTGGTGCTTTAAGGATTCCTGAGGTTTAGATTTCCTGAGTTCTCAGTGAGCAAATGAATGTTTTGGTTTTTTCTCTTTTCCATTAGAACAATTAAAGAAAAAAAAAGATAAAACTCATTGTAACCGTAATACATGGTTTTCAATAGATAGCTAAGGCAGTCATTCAAATCTCCTTGATTAGCCACAAAAAAAAAGGACAAGGGATGATGCTGTGCAAGGGCACAGGGACTGACCTGGGAAAATGCAACAGAAGGGACAAACCCAGAGGTTTTGGGAAAGGAAGGGGAGAGGAGGAAAGGGGAGAAGAGACGGGAAGGAAGAGACGGAAAGGAAGAGATAGGAAGAAAGAGGAGAAGAGGGGAGGGAAGGCAGACTCTTCCCACATGGGGGCAAAAGGGAAAGGGAATGGCAAGACCTGGGGGTGGGAATGCAGGCTGGAAACCTTGGGGGAGCAGGGCTGCTTCTGTGGCTCAAAGTCCTAAATGAAGGGACTCACATGCTTCACTTAAACTGGAGAGAACAGTAGTTCTGTTGCCAGTTAACTCGATACAGGCATACTGTCAAAGGAATATTTGTGCTCATGGAAAAACCCCAGTGATGGCTGCAGCTGCGTTTTTAAACAGGGCTCTGTTTCATCAGCGTGGAAGCTGGACTCTGCATGGAGGGATGGCATAGGCAGGGAGGATTCAATTCAAAGGCAGAGGTAGCTCTCACTCCCTCTCTGATTTGTGCCTGGCTTAACCTGAATGCAGTGCTGTGGCCTGGAGTTGCTGTCTCTCCCCCATATATTAGTCCTGCACCCCAGAGAGTTAGAGCTCAGCAAAGAGTTGCTTTGCTTTGTTTAATTTGCATCCCGCTGACATTAACGAGGTTACAGAGTGCTTGTCTCACTGGCCTCCAAAGCTCTCTGGGGTGCAGGCACACGTTGTGCGTTGGAATCACATGTCCCTCCTGTGGTGCACGGAGGGTGGCACAGCCAGCCCAGGCAGCAGGAAGGTCAAATTCAAACGCAGGGGAGGGAAAGGCCATCACAGTTTAAGTGGAGACATTTCTGATGTGGCTACCACTACTGTCAGCTCAGAAACAGGTCTGTCAAGAGAGCAGAGCAGGGCATGTGCAGCTACTCCCTTGTTTTTGCACCCCATGTTAATGGGAGAGACAGCTCCTCAGGAACCTTTGTGCTCTCCCACAAGTCCATCCTGAGCTATGGCTGGTTTTACATGCTGAACCAGAAGTCTAACTAGTGTGAACTTCTTCCTGGCTTATAAACACCCTGCAGGTGGACAAGAGACATTACTAAACCCTGGGCAAATAGGCTTAGCCTTTAACTCTTTTCTGGCTGCACTCACAACACCATGCAGAGACCCAAAAGACATGGCTGGAGCAGGACTGAGCAGGCAGATTCAAGGACCAGATGCTGAGAGCTTTCCTGTGAGCCATGTGAATATTTGCCCCCATTACAGGGTCTCATAGCTCACTTCTCGCACAGGTTGTATTTTTCCAAGAAGGAAGACTCTAGGCACAAACACCTACTGCATGGCTCAGGACACTTCAGGAGATGTGAAGTGTAGCTTTTTTATTTTAACCTCAATTCTGCTGCAGTTTTTCCTTGGTACCATCTTTCAAAGGCCAGCTCATTCTGGCTCAGATTTCCTGGAAAAAGATTGAAGGAACAGACCAGGAAGGTGATGAGGAAAAATAAATTAGACCCCCTCAGTCCTTGCATGACAGCTACAGTCATTTCAAGTCAGGGAGGGTGAGACAGCAGTTGGGTTGGACTTACTATACTCCTGGAAAAGTTCAAGGAATACCCCTTTGTTGTTCAGTTTTCAAATCTCTTGAGAAACCTGCTGCTGATGCAGCCATGTCTCCTGGCCAGACCTGATGGAGTTAAAAGGATCCAGCAGCGCAGAGAGAGGAGTCCCACAGTTTCCAACAGGAGAAAGTCTGAGTTGCTGCCAGTCAGTTCAAGAGGGAGCAGCAGGCAGTCATTTTACTGCCTTTCATCTGGAGCTGTTTCAGTATTTGTATTTATTTTTTGCTTTCTTTATGTCTTTCTCCTTATTAAAAAAAAAAGAGTAGAAATAAAAGAAAATGGGATAAAAGGGAACAGCTCTTGTCTTCTATTAAATTTGAAGGTAAGGGAATGAGGATGCAAATTAGCAATAACACATCAAAACAGAAATGATGATAACATGTAGTTAAGTCTTTTAAATTGCTCCTTCAGTTCTGGGGGTAAGACAGGAGTGTGGCAGTTCAGGAGTCTGAAAAAGAACTAAGATTTGTATTTAACTTTCAACTAAGCAGCAGCAGAAATAAATACTTAGGAGACACTTAACTGCACCAGTGGAAACCCATGCTAAGGGCTTGTGCTCAGGAAGCAACAGGAGGGGCTGAGGGATGTCCCAGAGGAGACTTTCTGTGGATGCTCCCTCTTCTTCCTCAGGTAGAGACGGAGGAGGGAATGTGATTTTTTACTGTTCCAGCTTTTAACAGGAATGGGAAAAACTTGTAATTCTAGCCAGGGTATTTCACTCTGTCATGAGCTTCAATTAAGATTTTGGTCCCTCCATTCCCCTGTAGGCCACCCTGTGTGGCATGCATTGATCTGGGCTTCAGGTGCCAGCAAATGATCACTGCCATCTCCAGCTGCTGGCTGCTTCTGGGGCCAGAGCTGCCTCATTATTGAGCTCTCTTTCTAGGTGCTCGGAGATGGCTGTGTTGCCTACTGTTCCATTATGAAAGCCACAGATCAAGAAAAATTATTGTGCTGAGTTATTTTTGCCTCCTTTAAGTCCTATTTTCTCTCTTTGTTTCTATCTGTCATTTGCTTCAGCTACTACTGAGTTGCCAGTACATTGTCTTTTCCCTGTCAGAGATAATCTGCATTCTTATAGAACTGCCTGTTTCTTTCCATCTCTCATTTATCACTTCTACAGTTGCATGGATAGCAAAAGAAATGTTTTCATGTCCAATATCTAGAGTAGCAGTTTTCAACAATTTGGCTTATGGATACATATCAGGTCAAGCAGATGTGCAAACAATTTCAGAAATTAATTTAATATGCATTTCCTTCACATCTTTCAATACCTGTGAAACATCCTACAGATAGCAGATATTTTGCAAAGAAAAAAACAAACTACCTCTCTAGAAAAACCCAAATCCTCTTTGGGTACCTATGTTTCACTTTTTTTTCTTTTTTCTTCTGATTTTTCTCCCTTTTATCTTCTTCCTCCTTTCTCCGTCTGTGTCTTTTTCCCTCTCCCTTACCTACTTTTTTCCATATCTACTGATATTTATCTTTGCCTTTTAGCTTCACAGTCAAAATGGTGGAAAAAATTCTTCAAAAGTTATACTTCTTTGCTGGTTAGTGTCTCCTCCCATTGCCATGTCAGGAGTGTTCCTGGTGATCTGAATATATTTTTCCATGCAGCGAGGAGATATTAATATAATGTGCCAAGCCTTGTGCCTAAAGGATCACACCATTACGGGTGGTTTTGGAAAGTCAGTAGCTCACACCACTCAGTCCCCCATGCAGAAATGGGCCATGCAAAAGGGTTTCTCTTTAGGATGGATTTTCAATAGATATTGTTTGTTCCTGCCATAATGCCAACCATCTGTGGGATTTAATTAAGCTCAAAAGTCAGACTCATGTGAGAAGAAAGATTTAAAAGGAGAATCTAATTCCTGATGAAGTTTTCTTTGGAATACTCACATGCTTTAAAATTGCACAGCATTCAGCTTATCTACCTGGGTAATTGTGGATCTGGCTTGAGATCCTTCAGATTTTCATCCAGGAACTTTACAATAGGAAAGGCTAAACTAGATGCAGCATTGCCAGTCCAAAACATCCAGATAAATCAGGTCAGTCCTCCAAAACCATGAGATTACCCTAAAAAAAAGAGATCTCACATCTGAAAACAGTAATTTCCTAGTTTCTGTTTCTTTGAATCAGAACCAAGAAGTAGGAACAAAGCCCTGCTGGACAGGACCCAGTGTGAATGAAAGATGCTTAGCAATCTGCAAGTGAATTGCCTACCATAAAGGATGGATTGGAAAGGGGAATTGGCACCCACATATCTACCACTGTACTTGGTTGGCCCCCCCATATCTCAGCTAACAGTTTTGTGCAGGCTGAGTCTGCAGAGATAGGTCTAAATGTGTGTTCAGGATTGTATCAGGTCAAACCCAAGCCTCCTTATTACAACCAGGTGGTTTCTAAATTGGAGCTAGACTGCAACCACACCTTTGGGCATGGCCAGCTCAGCCTCTCCACGTCTGTGTACACAAGGGTGCCCAGTGATGCCTATACAACCATCCCACATCCCTTCCTTTCCTGACAACCATGTTCCCATGGGCTTTACTCCTTCCTTCTCTCTCCAATGTTTTTTTTTTTTCTTCTTCAAGTAGGGCTTGGAATCAGAACTGATGTTTGTTTCAGGGGAGCTCTCCACAGATAGAGAGATCCATGGCAAAGGGAATTTCACAGGGCTACAGCACTTGGCCTATGACTTGTCAAAGTCTTGCCCGTATGCCTTTAACTTGAGGCACCGTGAAGGTGCATTTCAGGCAGCACTGAAGTCAGCTGAACTGCTCGCATAGCACAAAGCGCACTGCATGCTGAATGTATTGCGTGAGTGGAGCCTGAGGCTAGAGACAATCTGGAGCAGAACTTTTCTCCATGCAGTTATTTCTATCAGAATGGTATCCCACTCAGACTGTTCCCTTTTCCCCAAGGTGCACTACAAAGGAAATCAGCACCAGATGCATTTTGCAGCAAAAGCAGCTGAGGAGCAGGAAGAGCAGGCAGCACTAATGAGTGTTTGCCATTTAAGCCCTGTCCCTGCAAAGTGCCTTGAAATCTGAAGGTACAAGGTGCTCTAAAAACCTGTCTTCCAGTCTTGCTAGTTTATGTGACAGACATGCTACAGCAAAATACAATCTTCCAGGACATGAAATGCTGTTTTATTCCATGAGTGACCCAGCTTGAGAAGCAGGCCAGTGTTCTGAGATGCCGGGCATTTGATTTTGTCAGTATTACACATCATGTCACTGAAAAATGGCCTCTCTTACTGCCAAAGCTTGGGAATGTCTGTGGTAATTAAAAAAATTAAAGTTATTACACTGGATTTCACAGTCTCTCCAGGAGAAAAATATTCCCTATCAGTTTTGGCTTTTTTTTTTTTTTTTATTGTAGGTGTGTGTTTTTTTAAACTGAACTGCCTTATAACTGCATCAAGCAAAAGGCAGCTGAATTTTCTTCAATGTTTTGGAAGTGCTATACAAATTGATAACCTCTTTTCTCCATATTCCCTCTACCCTCAAATGAATTAAATCATAAAAAATGCAGGAGGCAGAGGTCCTCCCTAGATATAGGGAGGTAGACCCTGCCTTTTCCTTTTCAATTCTGAGCAGATGGTATTATCTGAACACATAAATCAGAATTATTATGAACTTTATAAAAAGGTTCATCTAGTCTATGAATACATTTAGCATAAAATTCACTGTTCTCCTGAAACTTTAGGATTTAGTACAAAATCCCTTGCTGACTCCAAACAAATAGCCACTAGAGGTTTTTAAAGTGATGACCACATTCTCTTGGTGAAGCATCTGGTGAAATAACCAAAATCAGTTCCTACTGCTTGGAGGCATAATATTCCCACCCTACTAAAAATCTTTTTAAGGAGTTTGGGTGAGAGTGAGACTCCAGGTATCATTTCAGACTCCATCAAGCAAAAAGTTTCTCTCATTGTTTTGAAGTAGGTACTGCCAAATTAAAGCAACCTTGAAGTCTTGGGAAGCTCCAAAATCTCTGATTTGATTAAAAAAACCCCTAAGATTTTAAAAGAGAAAAATAATGTGACATTTTTGTTCCTTTATTTTGCTGTCAAAAAATAACCTAGGTTTACTCAAGTTTTATGGTAGAGGTGGGAAATTGAATCTTGCAATCTGAGCTGGCATCTGAGCTTATGTGGGTCCTAGAAGATGAGACTAATGAGAAAATTTCTATAATCCATGTTTCCTGTGTCAGAGGTGTTGCAGCAAATCCATTGGTTTTCTATGGACAAACCTCTCATTTCTGTCAGCAGACTGCCATAGGATATTGCTTTTGTGTGCCATTCATCTGCCTTCCATAACTGTCTAACTCTACCAGAGTCAACAACAGTACCCCAAAGAGTGCTCAGGATCAAGGCATGTGAAAATAGGACCTATCTGTAACCTCTGCATTACAGAACTGTCCTACAGATTTTCCAAGAATTATGAGAACAATCCTAACAAGTACAGTACATTGAGAAGAACTGGCAAGGAGAGATTAGTTTTAAAGAAGAAACTTGAAGACATGTTTAGAAATTTGTGTTGAAGCACAGACTGCACACAGACTGTCTGATCTGTCTATGCATGACTGGCCATAAAGGATATGGCTCAGGGGGCTTACTGGCCCTGGGAAAGGGAACTAGAAAATAGATCCTGCTTTCCTCCTTTTCCCTTTCTCCCCTACTCCAGCTCCCAATTCTGAGGCTATTCTAATGATGGCAGAAAATACATTGAGAAGAAAAGAAAGTACCCACGCTTCTGTCAGTTTATTCAGCTGAATGAGGTTGCTGATGGCTTAGAGGAGAGCTGGAGAGGGCACAAAGGTGGATGATGGGCAGGGACGAGCAGAAGCCATACAGCCAGCACTGGCATTTTTGCCTACTACATCTTCATTACAACCCATGGCTGCACTGATACCAAAGCATCATCAGTGCCTATTTCCAAGGCAGCCACCAGTAACTTGTTGGTTTCCTGTTACCCATCAATAGACAGACTCCTCACCCCCATGACTCTGTTTTCTGGAATATATTTTCTTCAGGTGCCACACTCAGTGAGCAACAGGCCTATTATTGTAGCTAATTGGGAATTCCCTGCTTAGTTTACTTTTTCCTTCCTGCAGAACTGCTTATTCATCAAAAATAAAATTCTTCTTTGAGACAGTTTAATTGCAATGCAGTTTCTGTGAAACCACTGACAGGCTTCCAAACCTGACTGGAAACTTCACCTGGCCTCCTACCAGCCTGCTGTTCCAGCTGAAGGACAAGAAACCCCATTTTTTGGACTCCCATCTGCTTGTCAGTTCACTCTCCTGGCAGGCTAATGAGAGATAGAAAGCCCAGACCCTGTGGGATACTGAGTTTACAGGCTTCAAAGTCCCCAGGTCCCCACGTCCTGCCTGTCACAAGGCATTTAGGCTTTCATTGCTCCTGGGCTTTAGGGATGCCGGATTGCAGCTCAGAAGTGGAGCTGACAAGGAACTGGGAACCTGGAAGCTCCTTATTCAGCAGATGCTATGAATAATTTCTTGTTTCTCCTCGGCAGCAGAAGTGAGATTTCAGTAGAAGTGGAATTGTTCTCACTTACCTCATGAATTTGAAAACTTTTGATTTTCTAGGTTTAAAATGAAAACAGCAGCATAAAATTTCTGTGTAGAGTTCCACCTGCTAGTGTCCTTTGTAAATAATACAAAAACACAAACTCCCAGATCCTCTCTTGGGTAGAAGTCTCCAACATGTCAGACACAGCTTTTAGGAGCATTACAGCCCCATGACAATAATAAAAATAGTCATACTCATCTCTTTAAAGAAGACGTAGAATTCCTTTCAGAATCCACAATTATTTTCCCAATAAATGACTTACTGTGGGTCCTGCAAGGATATTGTTTGCATTCTTTTTTGTCACAGCACAATACTATTTATTGCAATTGCATAACTTATGAAGGAAATCACAGGCTTTACAATTACTTACGGGGTTATTTTATTTTGTCCTTATTTGTTTTTCTTTGCTGTCACTGTGCTGTTAAATATAGTGTTATTACAGCTTAAGCAAGGCTCCTCTCCACTAGTTCAGTTAACAACAGCAGAAAGGTCAGATGTGCCTAGAGAGTATTTTACCTTAATTACTGAAAAGCTACCCTTGTATGAAAATCAAGAGGATCAGAGCTAAACATAAGAAGATGAATGCTCCCCACAGGGGCACCTTGCTTGAAAGATGCCATGGTATCATCTGTATTATGAAGAATATGTTTCTTCCATAATGGAAGGTCCATTTTCAATTCTTTTATGTATCCAGAGGAAATATCTGCACCTATTAAAGTGTAATCAATATACAAGCCAAACCACACCAAGCAAAACAGCTGGAACAAGAAAGGCTTTTCTATTTCTATTTCCATGCCAGTAGTCCCTAAGCCAGCTGCATCCATGGACAACAAGAGAATTCCAGCCTCACCAATATCACTGCTTGCATGAGGCTGATTGCTCAAGACAACTTCAGAGATGGCTGCCATGAATACCAATCATGTAGTGACAAACCAAGTTATGTCCCTGACAGCAAATGTTTCAATATAAGAAAGACTGAGACATAATGAAACATTTGAGAAGACTGAGTTTGGACACAGGGCTGACAGTAAAAGTTTATAATGGAAGTAAATTGCAAATCAGATTCAACACATCAGAAATGTTAATACAGTAGGAACAGGGAAGCCTCAAAAAGTTCTTCGTCTGGTCATGGAACAGTTTTACTTTGCTGTCACTTCCTCTTGTGAAGAACATTTTCTCTCCCTTCAGGCTTTGCACTGTGGGTCTGAGTAATGGGTTTTTCATTCTGCTGCCTTAATTCTTCTTTTCCTCATATCTGTCTGAGCTTTGGTTTTCACTTCCACATCAACCTTAGTGTTTGAAAAGTAGGAGCACATACTACCATGTAGAGACTTCTTGCCCTCTGCTAAGGCAGATATTTCTGTGTTCCTTTGTCTGATACGCGTTAGGCATCCAGAGTCCATTACACTGAAGATAGTACCAGAAGACATTTGATTCAATTGACTCTGGAAATTTGCTGGAAAGTGTGGAGGCCAATCTGAGGGGCTGACAGCAGCCTCTGTAGCTAAGAACTCGTCATATGAGGTGGCTGAGATCAAGTGCAAGGTAATGGAACTGTGAATGAGTGAGCTCATGGTTCACTGACCATAAGGACCAGACAGATTCTGCTACCCAGGCAAATATTACTGAAAACAAATCACAAATGTCAGTATAGGTCAGTTTAGTACAAGAGGCATCTAAAAATATGCCTACAGTATCAGCTGAACTGGTAAGCCTTGGGTGTGTGCATTCAACTCCTGTGACACCTGCTACTGTAATTTGCTACAAATACAACAAAAATATCTCTTTTATTAATTAGTGCCTGTTTTACTGGAGCCAACACGCAAAGAACTGTTTGAAGAACATATTTAGCTCTTGTTCTGGAGAGCAGTGTAGTCATAAAGTGTTCACAGTTGAAAAAATACCTGCAACCTGGCAGCACCTAAGTCTGTCCTGTGTGATCACCAAATGGCTGCATGTGGGTTTGAGAAGCAACAAAGGCAACCGACACCTGTGGTATCACTGAGCTCTGAGTATTGTTCTAGAAATTGAGAGATGCACCATCTTAGCAAAATCAGTAAGGCCAATAACCATTAAATAAAGATGAGGAATGAGGACCACTGATGACAATGAAATGAGGCTGGATCATATACTGCATCAAGTTCTATACTTGGAGCTGTCTCAAACTACCTGTTTTGTAGAAAAATGAGGATTAACAGAAAAATACTTGTTTGTTCAAGCAGAAGTTTTCATTGTAAAGACATCAGCATCTCTGTGAAATTTTTGCTGGAAAGTTTCCTAAGCCCAGGGTAGGTCTTTAGGTCATAGCCAGAAAAAGAGCCAAAAGCCAGTAGTTTCATCCTGATGCAGATGAAGAAACAAAATGTCCATATTTGATATTTAATGATCTTTTTATGGGCAAGTCTCCAACTCACTTTTCTTCATGAATTTTTAATATCTACACAAAGTAGAACACAAAAAAAGCAGGGACTGATTTCCTACCGTCGTTAGCTGAATATTTTCCTGGATTAGTCCAGTTTCACATCCATACTCTAAATTGGTGAAAGTAGAAGACTTGATTGTTGGTGTTCTGGGGGAAATTGTAGATATATTCTCAGAATATTTCCAGAGAGGCAGACAAAGAAGTCATGGATTGCTTTAAGCACCACTGCTTTCTCCTGGTTAAAACTGGAACTGCACAAATAACATGGACAAACAAAGTATTGCTAATTGTAAATTAACTTTCTCCTGAGCATTTTGGTCTGTGCATAGCCCAGAGCAAAGGTGAGCTGTGAAAGCTCTATGAAGCATGGTATTAATGACAATCTTTAATTCTGTAGTAGAAAACTTGCTTCATAATCCCTGTGAATAGTAGCTAATGACTCTGAGAAACAGCTGTAAGAGTATTCTTATTTTAAGACAGGGCATGAAATTTTCTTGTTGTCTGCTATTGCATGAGCTGTACTGCTGTGAGAGGGACTCATGCAACCACTCACATCCAAATACTGGAGAAGAGACAGTTTAAAACTGTGGTCAGGCCCTTAAGCTAAATTTGCTTAGCTTGACCTAAATTCCCCATCATGATTCAGTTGCTCAGATACAGACTACAAACAGAGAAGGTTTTTCCACTGCTTAGGCTTGTTAAGCAAAGAATGAGAGAGGATAACTCTGTCTTTGTCTCCACAAAGGAAAAAATCAGGACCCTGTTGTCACCAAGTACTAGAAATACTTGGTTTACATCATGGTACCTATAGGATATACGTTCCAACTCCTCACTGTACTGCTGTCACACCAACACCACCACTTCTCACTGTAAAGACTTGCTCACAGGCAAATTATTTGTATTCTCACCTCTTCAGCAGCTAGAGTTCATCATCCCTGCTATTTCCTTCCCATTAGTATTACCTTTTGTTAACCTTGGAGATATAAATTTGGTAAGGCTTTGGGAAGATGTTATCTCACAGATATGATGAAAATTTGGACAAAGCTTATCATCTATTACAAAATATTAAGTCTTCCTCATGTTGCTTGCTATGCTGTGTACATAAAATTTGCCCAGAGCCTGGCCCTCAGACTGGGAGAGAAGATATTCTCTACTGGCACCAGAATCAACCTGTTTTGTCTCAGAGCTGTAGTGGATGCTAAGAATCCGCTATTCACACGGGTATATTTCTCTGCCCTTTGATACCTCTGGGTATGTCTTCATAAACTATAGAAGTAAAATGTGTCTTGATCCTTGGAAAAGGTTTAAAGGAGAGATTCATGAAGTGTTGCTGGTGGCTTACTGCCATTTATCACACAGAGGAAAGTTGACTCTGTGGCGAGTTATTGCAGCGTGGGTTGTAGCTGAGCAGGGGTACATGAGTAATGTACAGCTGTTCTTGCAACCATCCCTCTGCTCTCAAGGTGCTGGATGGACTGGAACATTGCCACAGCTGCCTTGTTTTCTCTCCTAAATACCAAGGATGCAAGGAGATCACGTGGTTCTCTGCCCTCTGCTTCGTCTGACAGGAAGAGCTGTTGTGGATCTCTTGGTTTCTCCACTTCTGTTCATGGGTTTCTTGGCTTTTCAGCACTGAATCTTATTCTCCTGAAGCTAAAACCTTCACTTCCATGGCAAAGCAAGCATTTCCGATGGAGATTATGCTTAAGTATTTCATTAGGATAATGAATGAGGTAAACAATGGGAGATAAATTATGCAAAGAGTGTTACTGTATCAGCCTGAAGAAACCAAGGAAAACTTTGTAGGTTGCCTCTTAGACAATAAATCTTCAAGTCTTTTCTGTTATTATCTTTAAAAGCACACTACAAAATAATTTTTACTTTTCTTAAAAAGGCTGTCTTTGAAAATCTGCACCTCTGTATATATCCCAGAAAATGGGTAACTTATAATTCATATGACCTTGGTATCCTATAAATACTAATTCTGTGTGATATAATGAGGTCCTGGCTGCGTATTTACATAAAGCCCAGTTCTGCCTTTTGGCACCTCTACATAGTAGTTTACATTAACTGTAATGTAAGCCCTACACATCCATTCAAGACCTTAATTTAGCCCTAGGTAGTATCACATAATTTCATGGTAAATTATTTCTGTCTTTTAAGGCACAGAGCAAATTGCAGGTAAATTATTAATAATAATACTTAGATCTTATCTTCAAAGGACTTTACTAACAGTAATTAATTCCTGCACTGCTTTCAGGTAGGTAGTTGCGTTATTACTTACATTTTTTACAGAAGGGGGAATTAAAACAAAGGCAAGATGAGATCTGCCTGCAGATGCCATGGGATGCTGACTACCAGGCAAGGGCAGGCGAGCATCCAGGACCAGATAAAATGCTCTGCCTCCATCTATTTGCCATTCTACCCTGCTGGAGGTCACTGCTTCTGAGACAAGACTGAAGGACAGGATGCAAAGTGAGATCCTGTCCCAGACCCTTCTTTTTCAAGCCTGGGACCTTTAGTTATACCTCCTGTTTGGAGAAAGTAAAAAGGGGGTTGCACTAAGTTCATTGACCCTTACTCTGAGGCTGGTTATCTCAACCAGTAGAAACAGTACAGCTGGGATAGCATCATTTTAAACCATTACAGCCAAATTTATTGTAGGTTACTTACTAGAAAGCTCAATTTCAAATACGGAAGTATAATTCCAGGAAAAAAAAAAAAAAAAGAAAATAAAATCAGACTTTGAAAAAATATTTGTTTTAAACTTCCAATATTTTTTACATGGCTTTCAAAAATAATACTGAATTTTATGTGGGTTTTAAAAAATATTTTATATTAAGACCAATAACATTGGTTCCTACTACTTATGGTTCATCAAAGTATGAATGCAAGTGGTCATTGAAATATCCTCATATTTGTCTGCTTTCAGTTATTAAGGGCAATCACATTGAGCTATTTAGAGTGTCTTAGTTCTTTTTTGTGGATTGGATTAAGTCCTGGTTTCATTAATATCCAAGAGTGCTTTATTGTGCAAAAATTAAAATGAGAACATCTCAACAGTGATCTCATGAAAGAAGGCATTCACAAAACAGAAATATGGAAAATGCATAGAAAAGTAGTACTGATACAATTTTCCTGTTTCAAACTGAAATTTTGAAATGGGATCCTAAATCCATTTTTGTTTTAAAAATGTTTTCTCCTGCAGAAACTCCACAGAAGTTCATATGGTTTTGCAAAAACTAAAAATGAACTTAATACAAAGACTTCTTCTCTAATGAAACCTCTCTGGGAAATATTATCTAATCAGCCTGACTCCAGACAGCTTCCAGGATTCTGCTCACACCTCTACAGCAAGCTTTGTTCTCCTTTGAAATTACATGGCCCTGTATCATCTCCTTCCACAATGAAGCCTCTATTAAATAGCCTCAGGAAAGGAAATCTACACAGCAGTGCCCTCACAGAATTATAATATGCCCACAACTCAGAGCCAATCTACTGTTGGGGCTGTATTTTTTCTCCCAAAATTCATCTGTCAGCAGGTGCAGAAGCAGAGCTTCTGGGTTCTGCAATCAGGAGCCCTGCTTGCACCCATTGCCCCCTGTGGTCCAGTCTGCTTATATCCAAACCATGAGCTGGAGATGCCTAGCTCTGTCCTTTGGCAAAGACAGAAGCCTTGGACAACTCTGGTCATCCAGTTAAGTGCCTCAAGTTGAGACAGCTTTGCTGTAGTAGCTGTGCAGCTGAAGCCATTCAGCTGTGGCCATGGGGACAGTGTGTAAAATCTTCTCTGAACTAGCTGTGGATATGGTGCACCTGTGTAAAGGGTTCAGGAAAGTATTCCAGAGGGTCTAATTGCACATAGATATCCGCTGATGAGTTATCATGGAATCAAAGAATGGTTTGTGTTGGAAGGGACCATTGAGCTCCAACCTGCCACCGTGGGGAGGGACACCTTCCACTAGACCAGGTTGCTCAAAGCCCTGGCCAGCCTGGCCTTCCAGGGATGGAGCATCCACAACTTTTTTGGGCAACCTGTTCCAGTGGCTCACCACCCTCACAGCAAAGACTTTCTTCCTAATAACTGATTTAAACCTACTGTTTTTCAGTTTGGAACCATTCCTCTTGGTTGTATCACACATGCCCCTGTGAAAAGTCTCTCAGATCAGAAAACTCAGCCAAAATAAAAGACATTCCCACTGGACCACCAATAATTAAGGATCTAGGACTTGGCACTTTTTTCAGAGAGTGGTGCTTTACAGAATGTGATCTGCTGGTTGTTCCAGCTCTAACTAGGGAAAGCCCTCAGCACACACTTAAACCCATCCTTCTCCATGTCAAGCTTCAACCCATACCCAAAATGTGAAGAGTTATCTGTTTGGAAAAGGTCACAACAAGTAAAGCCAGCCTGGTAACATCTAGGGAGACATCTATCTCCTCCAGTGTCCCAGGTGCAGACAGCATTCCAGGACTGGAAACTAATCATTTTCAGCAGAAGAAATCCAGAGATCTGTGATCAGGACAAGCCACACCCTGTCCCATCCACCTGCACCCTAAAAATGACCTAGCAGCAAAACAGACAAAACTGTGCCTGATTCTTCAGCAGTTGTTTCAATCCCTGTTGCACTGGAGTCCAAGCTGTAAGCAAGGAAGAGAACACAGCCCTGCTGTTATTAAATTTGTTTTATTTTCTGGTCATTTCTTGGTTTTTTGTTTTTTTTTTTTTTAAGTTTTGTTTTACTTTTTCAGTTTTCATGCACCAGGAGACCTTCACATACTTTTTATTTCCTCATTTTAACGGGAAAGCATATGACTATGTGCCTGTATACACACTCAGTGCCTATAACTACCACTGGGAAAGAGCCAGGAAATAATAATTTAAAAAAAAATCCCACAAAGTTTTAGTTTCCTCACACTCTCAAACACACTTTAAAGAGTATTTTTATATGTCAGGATTTAGGACTGTTTAAAGGCATCAGCTACAGACTGTCAAACAAGTGTAATGAAATTTCAGTTTCCCCTTGTGTCCCGGCTGGGCCTCTGTTGCAGCAGTGGGAGAGCAGCTGCCTGTACAAGGCACTTTATGTCCATGTCTAGATAGGTGGTTCAGACACCAAATGAATGTAGTTTTGGTGCCATCATCTTTTACCAGCTCTGAAATTTAGTTTCATTACATACTTATGTTGGTGTTTCCAGCAGATCACACCACTGTCACCCCCTCCCCTTGTGAAGAGTTTTTAAGATGGGGAATATGTGTTTGGCTGGTGACTGCACAAATGAGGTGATTAAATGCTGCTTCTAATATTAAAACTGGAGTGTTTGGCTCTGGGCTTCTCATAATAACACCAGCTGAAATGAATATCAAATTTGGTCATGTCTAGTCTTGAATTCTTTTTTGTTTGCCCAATAGCTTCAAGCATACAAAATCTGTACCAAACTGCATTTACGTCTCTGCAGGTGCCAAGCCTTTGAGGAATGGGAGTGATCTCAGACAGACATCCCAAAAGTCTGACTAGGTGTCCACCTACATATTTACCATCTTTACACGGAGGAAGGAAGAAATAAAAACATCCATCTGTACTGAAGTTGAGGCTATGTAAAAAGCTTCATGATTCTCTGTAGCTATTCCTCAGAGTCACTTCAAATTTAGTAGTACCTGAGGTATTAAAAGTGAGATTGGTACTTTGAGTCTCAAACAAGCCAGCAAAAGATAAATTGCTGAGATGTGGATCCATATAATCTCCATTTGATGCCCAGCATGTGGGCTGTTCTTGCATGGCATTGCAAAGAGAAATAGCAGTCACCTGAGAGGGAGAGAGAGAGAGAGAGAGAGGTAGAAGGACATGGTACAAGGAAAGGAAAACATAATCCCAAGACATTCTTCTGCCTTCTGTTTATGTTTCCAGGGCTAATGTGCTTATGGGAGCAAGTCTGTGTGGAAAAGGCCCTGTTCTTTCCTGGCCCCTTCTGTGTAGCAGCTGCCAAAAAGAGCCATACAGTGCAAGATCTGATCAGAAATCAGATTTGTCTCCTACTCCCAAGCCTCAATCCAGGCTTGAGTGTCCTGTCTCTTGCACAGGCAGCCTAAGCCTCTCAGTTCAACCCTGCCTTAGCAAATGGGGGTGATTATGGCATGGAGAGGGAAGAGAGGGCACAAGGTGAGGCTCCTGCCACACTCAGGCAGGATGATCTGAACCCCTTCCTGACAGCTGAGATCAGTTTGGGCAAAACAGCAGACTGTGTGAAGCCAAAGCCCAGGGCTCAAGTCTAGGATGAAGACACAATATAAATATAACCATTCAGAGCTGCAGAGCATCTGGTGTGCTTGGGAAATGCCAAGGGCACTGCACAAAATCTCTGAGTGCAAGTATTGGAAAAATTTCAGGGGCATTAGCTGTGCTCATGTTAAAAAAGCAGGGAAAATTAGGTCATGTAGAACTCTCTTGGAATGAGCATCAGAGCCAGTATGGGCACTTCTGAGGTATACTATGCTGTGCTCTATGGTGGTTTTGATGTTTTGTTTTTGCCTTGTCAAAGATACAGCCATATGCTTGTGATCCACCAAACCTCAACAGAGCAGGGCAGCAAACACTGAGACCCTCTGAAGGCACCATAGGAATGGTCCTTTTCAAGCAATTCTATAATCTACAGGATTATTCTTAAACATTCATTCAAGTGATCAGGACAAAGAGGAGTCACTCTATTGGCTTAGTTACATTAAAATAGATATTTGAATACAAGTGACCGGATATCTCTAGTCCTTTCCACACAAGTTTGAATCCTATATTTTGACCAGGAGTACCCAATACAAGCTACAAAAGGGGTAAATCATTCCCACTAGCCTCACTGTCAGGCAGGTAAGTGAAACAAAGATTGATTACATGACACAGCCAGGTCAACCTGCAGGCCAGTGACAGAGCTAAAAGCAATGCTGTCATCTCCTGAGTCTCATCTGGATCCATCAAACCACAGCATCACAATGCACAAGACAAAGTACTCATCTTGTTTAAGCTGAAATGACAGACTACACTCAAATGGCCAAAAATGGCTCCTTGACCAAGAGAAAAAAAAAAAAAAAGAAGTTGCTTCAAAGCCTAGAAGAATAGAATCATCCTATTATATGAAAGATTTTACTTTCTCAGAAGGCTTCTATTTCCCAGTCACTGTTTCTCTCCATATCTTCATATGCCTGGTCAAGACTAGAGCTTCTCTCCATCTTTCTTCCTTTGCACTTGCATCTGGATAAATATTCCTCTCATCTGTCTTACATAACTTATATTTAGCTCAAGCAAGGCCTTGTGTCTGGGTCCTTTTACTGCCATAAACCCATTCTGATCAGAGACACATTAATAAAACCTTCCTTTGGTTTATTTGGTTTTCTCTTCTTCCTGACAGGGTAGCATTGAGCTACATGATAAACATTTACAGCTGACATTAGAAAAGAAATGAGGACATTAATAGAGTCCTGCTTTTTGTCTTTCACTCCTAATATTTAAGACTGCAGCAGATATAACTCAGGCTGCAGGTGCTTTGATGGATTGGGTCCCCAGCTCACCTTTCTTGGTCTCCAACTAAGATCAGCCCCATACTGTACCTACAGTGGTACAGAATCTCTCACCTTCATTTTCAAAGTCACACAGGTTATAAATACCAGAGAGGATAAGCAATGAAAGAGGGAAATGGTGGGAGAGGCTGGCAGTGCTTTCTGTATAGCAGCTGGCAAAGAGACAGTGGTGATTTTCCCAGTTTTCAGCACCCATCATCACCTCCTTCTTCAGCTCCTGGTGGGTGTGAAGGGTCAGAAAAGGAAGGGAGGCAGGGTAGCACAGCCCTGGCAAACTTTAAAAGCAGTTTCTATAACTTCACAATAGATTCAGCTCTGAGAGGATAATGACTATGTCTAGCAGTTTATAGAGCTGGAAAAGGGAATTGAGACATCTCCAAGCATGTCCCTAAGCTTTGGGAAAGAAGCTTCATTCAATATGGTTTTGTTTGCTTTCTTTTCTTATTGCTGTGGGATTAGAAGCCTAAGTATTTGTTGAGGAAGAAGAAGAATAGTCAAGCCATCACAACACGATTAGATCAGACTCAAGGAAACTCAGGTGACGATGGTAGGACAGGGAATCATCTGGGACACTGGAAAAGTACTGGAAACCAGAAATCAGGGGAATGGTAATGCTACTGCCAAGTGAAGCTTAAAAGGGACAGTGGGCTGTGGGTGAAATCAGCATGCTGGGAAGGAGGGCACTCAAAAATGCTGATGGACCAAAAGAAACTAAGGGGTGAAGAGGGAAAGTGCCCTGTACTGGCATCAGGTCTGGTGCTTTTAGTAGAGTACTTTTGCTACTGCCCAGGTTAGCTGGGCACCTTGCATCTGAGATAATGATCTAGCATTTGTTCTGTGTTTCAAACTGCCTTTCAGCAGAGGGGTGCAACATTCATTGTAAGGATTCATTTCCTTCACTTAGTACTAAAGTTGGGAAGTCAGTCCCAACCAAGAAAGAACTGTATGATACAGCAAGAGTGAAAAAACCAATTCTTCTGAAGTTCTTAAGAGTAGGAAGTATCTGGGAAAATATGGATCATCACACATAAAGCTCATGGCCTCTATCATTAGTATATCCTAGTAGAAATGGGGAAGAAACTGAGCCTGTAATGAAGACCAGGGACATTATATTAAAACATTTTTGTTTTAATTATGGGGAAATTATGAGGAAAATGGTAGAACCCTATCACTTGGAACTACTTGAATAAAGTATTTGTTAATGAACCAAGAACAGCCCTACATTAGGAAGATGTACTAGGTAATTATTTAGCCTCCTACATGTTTTTTTATAAACTGCTTGGACAGATCTATTCTTTAACCACTTGAGTCTGCAGAATCACCTCTCTACGTCTTTCAAACTGGTGTAGTACTATTGACTTTAATGAAACAGGGCCAGTTTTACCATCTGGATAGGCCCATGACTACTTTTGAAAAAGGACTTCTTTCCTAAGGAAAAAAATCCAACCCAGGATTAGTTTCCAAAGGTACTCTTTAAAGTATATATGTTACACTCATGTGCTTCTCTCAGCTTGACAAAGAGCATGGATGAGAAACAGGCCTGCATATGCACAGTTCAATCAGTGTTGCAACCTACAAGGTAAAATCAAGAGTGGAATATTAGCAGGATACCATTCCAGCACAGGTAAATAAAGAGAGGGAGCAAAGATTCTCCTAGACTTGTGTGTGACAGCTTCACAGTAAGAATTTTCTCTCAGGCGTATTTTCTGCCATAGGATAGCAAACGATGGTTGAACTATGTCTATTGATTTACTTTAATTACAACCCATTGGTTATTCTCCACCTGTCCACTTGATTTCCTTTAAATCCCAGTGGAAGGTGGGGTGATGGTCAGCACTGAGACAAGGATGTGCAGACTTCAGGCAGAGATGAAGAAGAAGCAGGGCTCTGCAGGGAACATCTTCTGTGGCAGCAGAGGCAGGTGTGAGGACAGACTGCTTAGCAGCTCACTGGACAGCAGGTCCCTGTGTTTACCCTTGAGAATGGTTAAAGCCCATGAGGCTCTTGGATAGCATTATATTTGCATGATTTAGGAATACTGCCTTCTTGGCACACAACATCAACAAGCAACTGAAATAAGGAGAGGCTAAAGGCATTCTTAAACTCTTAAAGGACCACTTCAAGTCCTGAAGATTTATCCCCTCTGGAGAAAAACTCCTCAGGCATTGCTGTGACATCTGTTCTAGCAACTCCTCCAGATTTCCCAGTTTTCTGTAAAGAACTTGTCTTCCTGGAAAGCCTTTCTGGGAAAAGACAAGCTGAAAACTGACCCCCGACAGCCCCAGAGAGTGCATAGGAAAACTTCACTATCACTAAGCAGCAAGGCATACTTTGAGTTTGAACATAGCATTCCAGCTAGTATTACCCTATCTTCCAGAAAGCAAAAGGAGTGGGAGATAAATGGGAGGATGCAGGAATAGATTTCTTTACTGAAAAGAATCCAACTCAAAATAACAGCATTTGAGAAGCTTCCAAAACTATCTTAGAGCCACAGAAGTACCTCTTTGAAATTTCTAAGGAGAGGTGTCTCCAGGCTGGCACCTGCTATTTACATGTAATACCTGTACATCCCATTAATGCAGATAGTGGAAGTTCAGTGTATAATATTTTGTCACAAAGCAGAACAGGCTTGAAATTCTTTGAGCCAGCCATAAAAGTGGAAAATTGGCAGATGGAAAGAGAGTATTTTCATAAGCCCATCACTGCATGCAAAGGAACGGTAGCTCTTCATCCAGTGCTTAGAAGACCAAAGATGATATGCATCACAGCAATCCCCACCATTGTGGAGCTGAATTCTATCAGGGCTTTCCATGGGAATAACACACAGCAAAGAGGCAACCTGCACAGAGCATCAAACATGTAGGAGAAATAAAAAATTACAAAGGTAATTCAGAACACTCTCTTTTCAAGGTCCTGACTTCTTTCATGCACACCTTTCCTTCCTGTGTTATCCTCAGACCATAGGAATGCCAAAGAAAAAACTCTATCATATCTATCTACAGAATTGATTTTTGCTTTTTTGGGCCTTCTTAAATGCAATGATAAAATACTTTTGCTGCATTTATTTTAATAGGAAGGCCAGATATTGCCTTGTCTTCAGGGATTTCATTTTCCCCTTGCCCTCAGATGGGCAATGAAAAAAGAGAAGACACAGTACACTTTACTACCCACTGTAGGTAAATAGTTCTCCAGCGCTATTAAGACATCACCTTTCACTGGAAACAACTTCATGAGTTCATGAAACTTCCTTTTTTCTATACATTTTGCAGTCTCCTTTAGAGAGGTGGCAGAAGTAAGTTAGCCCTGCTGTGCTGTCACAGGGACAGGGTAGGGACTCTTGCAGATACCTCTCAGCACCCTGCACATGTTCCCCAGGCCTTTCAGTCTCTTCAGTCACATGGGAGCAGACTAATCTTGCACTCCAAAAATTTTAAAACATCTTTTAAAACATCTACTGAAAGTAGAGTCACTGTATTATTATGTACTTTCTATCCTCTGAGATGTGAGAACTTCAACACAGGCCTGAACCCTTGTGCACTGTGAGACAACTTCATGTTTCTTTTCCAGGTTTTGCTGGAAAAAACACAAACCCATGCCAGGTCAAGCATGTGAGCTCAGCAATTTTCCGTGAGATCTGACATGCAACACTTACTGTAATATGCACATTTATTATTCTTCTGCCTCTACAGCAGAAGTTAATGCACCATTTAAAGCTCTTGCTGGGTTTTTGGCCAAACTGACTCAAACAGCTGCATCATCAGATTTAGGAGTTTCCTCTTTTTCCTTCTGTATCATTGCAAGCAGGGGAATGAGCTGACAGGTAGATGCATCTTTGTTACCCTTTTGTTTCCTGCTGGCCAGTTTTGGGTCCTTTCTGCATGGATTGAACTTTCCTTGTGTAAGTAGCCAAGAAAATCTCTTGGAAAATCACCTTGCTATTGTGGCTAGCAGTGGAGAGGTTAAACAGATGCAAAAGGAGGGGGGACAGGTCTGAGTGAGACTCTGAGGCAGAAACCAGTAAGAAAAACTAGCATCAGCTCTGAAGTGAGAAAAAATTCTCCTTTAAGATGCTGTTTTTAAACGGCTATTCTTTGAACTGATGTGCATTTTAGTCAAGCTGAAATTGGTTACAGAGTTATACAGAAGGGGAAGAGGGGGAGAATGATTTATTTACTAAAAGGCAAGAAGAGACATATCTGCAGAGTTTTCTGACTGTACTCTGTTATGTGGAGGTTGTGTCTACAATATAATTGGCTAGGAAAGAGGGCTCCTGGAAGTGGACACAGACACTTATTCACTGCTCAGGTATGACCTGGAAGAATGAATCACCATAGCACTGTGGGCTCCTGTGCATAACACTCAGGTGCATTGCACAGAAGTGCTTTATGCTTGGCAATCTCACTCTTAATAATTTATTTCATCTTCTATTTTCATATACAACCATCCTTGTCCTCCTAATGAGTTGCCCATGAGGACTGAGTTTGGATCTCCAATAAAAAAAAATCATGAGTGAATCTATTATTGTTTAGGAGCTAGGGTGCCTCTGGGGTTAATGTTAATCTCCTGTTTAGGCCCCCTGTTGAGAAAGGCAAAGGCCATCCCTGTGCAGTAAGAGTTGTTACCACAGGGACACAATTCCTCATAAATAATCATCATAGAACTCTTCAGGTTCCTTTTTGGAAACTCCTGTACTTGCATGCTCATTCAATCTAATGGAAGTCAAGAGTGCTGCCTGGAAAAGGGATGCACACCCACACACAAGTAGAGCTGCAGCATCATCCTTATTGCTGCTAAGGCACCATTTGATTCCCTTCAGCAGCCATATCTACACTTCACCAGTGGGGTGGGCTTTTCTCTTTGCTGTTTCCCACACATTCACCAATCTTTCAAATGCTCCTCTCTAATCAAGAAAAACAAAGCTGTACTGTGCCAAATGCTCAGTTCACGCACTGGCTGGTGGAGCAGTTTAAACACCAGCCTGTAATTAGACAGCTTTCAAAGCTTTCCTTTCCCTTCTGTTCCTTCCCCATCCCACTCTGATAAAACCAGTCTCTCCTGTCTCACTGGGGGAGGGGGCAGAGCTCTCCTTCAGGCATGCATTTCTTCCCATTAGTGTCAGTGGGAGTCACAAGAGCTCATCAGGGGAAGAATAAACCCTTAAGGGAAAGAAACCTTTGACGAAATCCAGCCACCCCATGCTAGGGCTCTGTATGAATTCTAAGAAGTTGGATCTAAAGGAAATGAGGGCATATTTGTCCAAGGATTTCTCTGAAGTACAGAAAAGTCTGTTTTACTCTGTTGTGGCTCTGAATGTGATAAAAACCTCAAATAAGGCTTGCTCATGATTGGTATGTAGCAAAATGGCAACCTCATCCAGCTCTGGTAAACTAAAGAGAATGTGAAAGATACAGTTAATCCCTTTCCTGTGGTTTTGCCAATGGCATCCTGGCCTGTATCAGGAAAAGTGTGGCCGGCAGGACCAGGGGAGTAACTGTGCCCTGATGAGCCCACACCTCAAATCCTATGCTGAGTTTTGCACCCCTCACCGCATGAGGGACATTGAGGTGCTGGAGCATAATGTTCAGAGAAGGAGAATGAAGCTGGTGAAGGGTTTGAAGCCCAAGTCTTATGAGCAGGTTAGACGTAACCGGACGTGTGTAGGCAACAGCAGCCTAATAAATAGCCTAACTTAGGTCTGAGTGAAACAATTACTTTTTTGATTCATCTCTGTTAGTAAAAGAACACTGACGTGATCCCGTTCTCCTAATTACCTCTGGTTCCCAATTAACAGAAGAGTTACCACCTCTGTAAAGGTCTCTCACTCCACAGCCCATCAGGAAGAGGCCAGTGATCCAAGCAAAGGAGCCTCATTAGCTAAACCACACATTAGTCAGCATCCAGTCACATGCAGGGACTAAAGGGAACCAATCTCATAGACTCGCTCCTTCTGAGAGAGAAATCAGACAGTACTTTGTGTGTTTCCTTACTGCATCACATCTCTGCTGTCTTATGCTGGAGACCGGCTAACTCCCTTGGCTTCTTTGGAGTTCTTCCAGATTTACATCACACAACTTTGGATCTCAGCACTAATTTTCTGGATTAAATGAAACAACACTCCTGATATTTGTTTGTTTCTTTCATTAGGAGAGAATAGCTTTTTTGTGTAATTAACATGCTGGTAATTAAGGATTCCAAGATGATGTACTAATTTCTCTCTCTCTCCCTCTCTCATATACACACATACTCTTTCAAAATGTTATCTGCAGTAATTGCATTAACATCTTTTCTTTTCCTGTGCCCTTTGGGAGTTTAATAAGCTTTCACTTAGTCTTTTTCACATTTCACAAATATACACACATTTCCTTCACTCCTCTGAAAATTTGCTTCAGACTTGTAAACTTTTGAGCACCTTGACCCACTTCCTGTGCAAATACAGGGAACTCTTCAGTGCCATTCATTTTTTCAAACTATTTTAAATGGAAGGTGAAAACTTGAAATTTACACTCTATTTTTTTTCCATAGATACAAGTTCAGATAATTCTTGTAATAGCAAGATTATTCATATAGATGTACCAAGTGAGCAGAAATTGAGACAGATTTATGTCTGTGGATTACTATCATGAAATTCTAAAGAAGTCTTAAAATTGTGGTATGGACAGTTCATTGCTTGTAGAACATTTATTTTTAGTGACCTCAGCTCAAGGTGTAGAGGACTGTAAAATAACCAACAGTTTTTTCCCAATATGATAAAATGCATAAAACAAGATAAGTCAGCAGACAGCAGAGGATGGTTCATCTTAGTTCTCACTCATTTTCTGCCTATCATTTCCTTAGAGTTCTAAAATATTTAATTCCAAGATAAAAGTTTGAACCCTGTGTCTGAAAGTTACAATGGAGAACTTAGTCCGTGGTGCCAGTGAGTTTAAAAGCTGAAGCATAATCTTGGGACTTTTGTATTTAACCTGACAGCAGTCATCCCGCAACCCTGATGCCCGTGCAGCAGCATTGCTCCCATGGTTATAAGTCACAAGCAATGTAGTCTTTTGCTCTCACTTTTGGTTTTAGCTTTCCCTTTTCCAGCCATAACACATTCCTAGGACAATGATGTTAGGGACCCAGCTCTGGTAAATCCTTGGTGGGCAGCTGGACACCTTCCTTTAAGCTCGTTAAGGTGTAGCCTCATTGTTTCTTGCAGTTTAAATGTGTGTGAATCCCTTAAAAAACAGTCCTAGTTTCTAAGCTGAAATATTAATATTTAGTGTTGCCCTACTGCCCCAGCTGTGAAGAGTGAGGAAGAAACATGATCCAGACTTTGAATCATAAGCCTGACTCAGGTATTGACCTTGACCTGCAACTTCAACTTATCCAAAGTCAATTCCCAGTACATGCCTGAGTCTGAAAATAATAGCTACCCATTCATCACCACACTCTGACAAGAGTACTCATTCTTTTTTCCTATCCCTTCACTTTCTGCTGCTTTTTATCTTTCATCTGCATTTATTAGCCTGTCTCTCTTTGTCTGGGGAAAACAAATTTGCTGAAATCTATGGCCGTAGTGGTAAAATCACAGTGTTTGGTTGGATGCCAACTTGATGCTGCTTAGATGATAAAATGGGCTGGGAAAGAAACAAATTTTGTAGCTCCCTTATGTGTATAAGTTTAAAAAGGAGTAAACCTGCATTTTTTTTTTCCTCTTCTGTGACTTTCAGTTTTGCCTGAGACCACAAATGTGATCCCTGCTTATATTCCAGGCCAGAAGGAAGGGAGGAAGAGCTGCTGTCTCTGCCAGAGCAAACCCAGGCTTCTGTTTGTGGGAAGAGAGATTTTGCTGTATGGCTGGAGGGACAAACTTGAGGCAGCTGCAGTTTTAGATCTTTGCCGAGAATGCCTACCCTGTACAATGTGGTGGAACACAGTCATATCCAAGCTGTTTCAGGGATGGAAGTGATCCAACTGTTGCAACACAGAGCTCCAGGCAGGCTAATGCCTGCTCTATGTTGTCTCTGTGCTTGAGGTAGGAAATATTTCATGCCGTGGTAAATTTGTGTTACACAAATATTTATGCAAACGACTTCAGGTTCTTGGGCGGTAAGAAATTGCTAACATTTGGTGTGATAGAGCCTGATGGTGTGATAGAGCCTGTTGTTTTGTCAGGTGAGATAGCGGGTGCTGATGCAAAGAAGAAAAATACACCCAAAGCTCTCCTTGCCCATGCTACCCAGAGGAGATGAACCTTTCCACATCCACTGATAGGCTGCAGAGGGAACTACATGCTAAGCTGATATTTGGTTGCCTGTTTTTCACATCTTAAGATTTCATCTTCAGGAGTACACTGATTTCCTTGGGAGGGTGGAAGGACAGGAGATGAATTATCAAAATACTGTCTTAACCAAGCCACACAAGGTGCCTGTAACTAGATGAGAAGATTATAGGTCAGGGGAAAACCCCAAAACTGATACAGAAAAGCCAGATACATCAAAGAAACATATAGTTTGTTATACAGGATTAAGCTATCAGTCCTGTAATTTATCTGTCATGTATTTAATGCTGTTTATCCAGGAATAAGGCTCTTGTGGGATCCAGTCAACTGAAATAAAGAATGTATGTAGGACAAGGGTCTCTCTGCTGAAGCAGAGGTGGGGAAGGAGAGAACCTATAATGAGAACATATGGGATTTTTAGTCTGAATGGAAGAGATAACCCACTGCGTTTGCAGCAGCCCTATTTTGTTTACTTTTATACAAATCACAATGTGCCCTCCATTACTCTGATTGACATGGGAGATTTCCATGGAAACAGCAGGACTTCATTTCATTTAAACTCTGATGCCCAATTTCCCTGTCAAGCGGAAATCAATGTGTTGGTAACAGGAGATGCATTCAGAGTATCACTTAGTTTTGTTGCTTGTGAAAAAGTCCCTGGAGGAATGCAGAGATCTGCCGTACCCCATCACTGTCCACCTGAGCATGATCCACCACTCCACCCTTCTTTCCTTTCTGTCTTCTATTTAGCCAGCACTATCTTCAGTTTCATTGTTCACTTTCTCTGCCTGACTTCACATGTAATTATTATCCTCCCTGTCTGGGGGGTTATACAGAAAGAGAGGAAAGTGGCAGTGCCTGGATAAGTATCCCAGTTCTCTACCCAAAATCAGGAGCATTCATGTAATTGGGAAGTGAGGTTTATTTATAAACTGGAACAAAAAATTCTAAAAAAAACCTGAGAGGCAGACAGAATTACTTAAAGATACTTTTTCATATCCAGCTGAGGGGGGAGAGAGGAGAAGGGATTGAGGGAAAAGAAGGACCATGAGTTCCTTGCAGCACATCATAACCCTGATCTTTTCTCAGTTTATCTTCTCACGCACCTTAAGCAACTACCTTTTTTGTCCAACTAAAAGGACAAAGTCAAGATCTTTAGAGGTCTTTCTCTGGAACCCACAAGGTAAAGGTATACATGGTTCCATGTGTACTCCATCCCAGAGCATGGACAGACTGAGACAACACTGATCCCACACTTCTCAGCTGTCCACATTCCACTGAGGAACTAGAATATGACCAGTGCTCTCCACTATCTCTACCCACTTCCAGCTGTCAAAGTCAGCTCCCAGTCATGTTCTTCTGTCTCCCAGATATGCTCCAAAGCTAGAAAGGGCCAGGGAAGGAACAGAGAATGCACTACTTGGTGTAAGAGTGGGAAGGAGCTGTGAGACAAGTCTGGTGAATGTGTTAATATTCTACAAGGGGAGGAGATCCCTTTAGAGAGCTCTTTGTAAGAAAAGGTAATGTGGAGGGCATCACTGTGGGGTCACAGGAAGACTACCACACCAAGATTTCTTTCCTTGAAGCATTCCCTCTGATGGCAAAAGTTGGGGATGCAGCTCTCCTCCAAGGCTGTGGGTCCTTTGGGTTATGTGAGGGCACAGAAGTGCCAGTAGAGACACACCTCAGGACTCCTGCACATGATGCTCTCCCTCCAGCTAAATTTTCCCCTTCTATCACCTCTCTGCAGGCATGAACCCATCTCCTTTCCCCTTGCCTTCATACAGGCTCTATGCCTACACCCATGTAGATGCAGAAGGAGCTTAGAGCTCAGTGACATTTTTAGGTGGCCCCTGGACTGTGCAAAGTGCATACAAAGAGTGTCATACAAAACAGCTTATTTTAGTCTTCAAAGCCTGAGAGACCATGTCTAATCTTAGAAGGACTTTAAGAATGATGCAGGGGTTTGATATTCAGAGTATGAGCTTTTTCAGCAATGCAGTTTATCCAGCCCTTGCCATTAGGTTTTTCTTTTCCCTTTTTTCTGGGTACTTTCCAGGCTTTAATATATTTTTAAGTGTGGCTCTCAGAGAAAGGGTATAAGTAATTCAGACAATGGTGTCAGAAGGGAACTGTTTTAATGGAAAAGGGGATGCAGAAGGAGGGAGATGTATTGGGAGGCTGAAGAATACACCCTAAATTAATGTAATTCAGTATAGATGAGCGTAGGACCCTGGAGCCCTGGATTCCCAGTCCTAGCCTTTAATCACTGCATATCTTTTCTTGTCTTAAACCATAAGCAAATCTTAGGCTTCAGATAAAGGTTTCAAACTAATCATAAATTACTGTCAGTCCTTCCCCTTGGCTGGGATAAGGGCTCAAGTACACATACACTAATCTTCCTAAAGGCTCTTTTAAAAAGCTTCCTACTATTTAAAACCTTGTTCATCTTCTCTGCATATGTATCTTGTATCTTTCTTCGGCTGCTGGCTAGTGGAACCTCTGCCTGCTCCAACTTCATACTGTGGGAAAACAGAGAAGTCTTTCTTATTGCATAGCTAAAACAATGGAGAAGCAAGATTAATTTATCTCAACATAGTAGCAAAGCAAAACTATCACACTGCTAGTTTATTCCTGTCAACCTCACTTCAACATTACATATTATACTTTCTGCCCAGCCTGTCAATCAGGACCTGTAATGCATATGGGAAGGTGTTTTCTCTTGATGAACAAATATTGCCAGCGTGGGGGGACATGGGAGGAACCTGACTGGTCACACAACCAGACTGAGAAGGTTTCACACAGCAAGAAAGACCTTAAGACCCTGCAGTCCCAAGGGCAGCCAGGAACAGAAGAGCAAACTGGAGAAAATGCTGAAGAAAACTCAACAGAAAACACTGCTGGAGTCCAGCTGTTCTTTGTATTGCAGAGGAACATTGCTTTTTGTTTACTGTGACCATCTGCAGCGCTGCCTGGGAAAGCCCAGGTGCTCTTTGCCTGCCATCTGCAATCCCCCATGCCCCATCCCTACTGTGCAGCTTTCTGAGTCTGCTCCCAGCAGTGGCTTTCCTGTGATAGGGAATGTGCCTCTGAACCTCCTCTGCCTCTTGACATAACGTAGATGCATCAACATGTACAGAAGGCTACATTGTAGCCTTTCAGATGAATCAACTAAGCCCTCTGCTCTCATGAGTCAGGTTTATCTTCTGTGGGGGAAGGAGAGGGAGGACTCTATGTAATGTGATAGGACCCACTGGGTCCCCAGTGCCATTATTGAGAAGAGTGAAACATTCTGTTATTTGAAGGAGGTTTTGCCAATAGAATCACAGAATCATTTGCCCTGGGTAGCCTGTTCCAGTGTTTGATCAGGAAAGGGAAAACTGGGGATCACTGAATTGGGAAGACAGAGGTGCACTAGGACAGACAAATGAGATTGTGACAGTGAAGTGTGAAGGCTTGAGACAACCCTCTTCCCCACACCTGCAACTGAAATTCAGAAATCTCAGTCTCACTATTTCAGAGTGCCAGCAAGTACCTGTGAAGCCCACAGGCAGCTCTTACCCCCTGCTAACCCTGCAAGGCTTTCCAAGCACACAGAGAAATAGTAATAATAGCAACAGCAGCAACAACAAAATCAACCAACACCAGCACCGTTCAGAATTATAAGACTTCAAAGTCAAGTGGTCTGTCTTAGAAAGTGCCAGAAGTCATCATCATACAAAACTTAACTCCTCCTCAATTCACGCATCTACTTTTTCCGGGAGCTTGCGTCTCATATTATGAAATTCTGCTCCATTACAATGAGACCTGAGCTATTAATTAAATATTATTATTAATTTTCAATACACATTTGAATCCAGTTAGAGTAAGGGGACCTAACTGGAATCAGGCTTGTCTGTTCTGGAGGCTGTACTGAGAGGAAAAAACAGGTCTGTGCCTAGGGAACTTTGACTAAAAGTCAAAGTTTGTACAGGGAAACTCCCATGTTTTTTGGTGACAAATGGTGATATTTGCTCTTAAATTTGCCAAGATCAAAATGTAGCTGGAAACAAGCTGTCAAGAAGCAGTTCTGTGGGTCCTTGCAGATTAGCAACTGTGTGGAGTTTGACAGAATTACTATCTTTAGCACCAGCATTTTGCTAGCTCTGTACTTCCAAGCAATTTTTGAGCTGGGATTTTTGTAGAATAGAATAAATGGCATCTCTCCATTGAGCCATGATCTTAAATATTAAAAAAATCTATAAATTCTCTGTCTGATGGGATGGATTTTTGTTTCCCCGTTGATAATATGGACTTGTCTTTTAAAGGGAGAAACAAGACATACCAAGCAATGCTAGTGAATTCAGAAGCATCTCATTTGAATTTGCCAAGAAACTGGTGAGCAGAAGTTAGGAAGACGTGGGATAAGTTGCACCATCCCTTCTGAAAAATCAAAAATCTATGTTTCTCTTTCCTAGCCCCCGAAACTGGATCTGCCTGCTGTTGCGATCACATAACCACTACACCTGAAGAACTTCATATTCCCTCTACCTTCCCAGACAGCCACAAAAAGCAGACAGATGTGCTGCAATACACAGGATGATTAGACCTGACATCTGCTTAATCTGGTTAAGAAAACTTATCAGTATTAAACAGGTAGTTCAAGTAAATGGCTAAGTAATTTTCTGAACAATGTGTTATCTTCCTGAAAGTCTAAGAGGAAAGTCACAGAAACTGTACTGCCTAAACAAAAAATCTTTTGAGGGGTTGTCTTTCTATGATCCTTTTCTTAGAAGGATAGTTCTAGCTTCAGTAAAAGAGGACTTCTGACACTTGATGTATCTTTCTCTGCATGTGTGCACATGTGCGTGTTTGTAGATAATATAAAGATTTTCCTATTAATGGCACCTAACTAACAGATTCTGCATATCTAAGGCACCCCCAAGTTAAACAGTCACTTTCTAGAATCATGCATGGTAATGTTTTGTGATTAATCCTGGAAGCATTTCTCAGTACATTTTCATCTGAATTTTGAATATAACAAGCTGCATCATTTTGATACACACCAGGATGTTTCTCCCTTGGCAAAGCAGAGATACTGGCTACTGTCTGACCATCTGTAATTTGAACAGACTGTCTTAATGAACACCACTATCACCTTTGATCTGGGAGTGACTGACACCTTGCTATATCTGGCATTCAGAATGGAATAAGAGGTTCTAGTTGGTGCTGAAAATGCTGTGTTGTGCTTATGCCTGGCAGCTAACTGCTCTCCTTCAGTGTGTTGGATAAAGCTTAAAACGTTGTTGGTTTATTAAGAATGGCTTAATGAACTAGATCATTAGATTAATTGTTTTTATTTATATCAAAGTAAATTAAAATATATTGGGTTAATATTTATTTTATGTTATGCTTCTTCTTAGTTATTTGATTTCACAATTGAAGTGCATAAAATTGGAAAACTGGACGAGTGAAGGATGAGGTTTTTTCTCTCTCTGGAAATCGGGACCAGGTCTCTGAGGAGTTCTGAAGAAGGTAATATCAAGCAATTTTGTGTCACAATGATTACATACACAGTGAATCATTGGTTACTCTAACACTTGTGATGCCCAACTACAGAGGAAATACAGGCCAAGTTTGTAGAGATGCTTTGGTACCTAACAATGCATAATGAGATTTAGTTTTATTTTTTAGAATTATGTAAACTTATCTGCACCTTTAGTCACATTTGACATACAACACCTTTAAAGCTCCAGACCAATTATCTTCTAAGAATGCCAGAAAGTCTGGCAGAAATAGTTCAGAGAAGAATATGTTTTCCAACCAAAGGAGGTAAAATTTATCACATTTTCAACTACATTTTTAAATTTGAAGGAGGTAAAAAATCTTTAAACTCTCTCAAACTGAAAGTTTGTCAACTCTCTTTTTCTCTTTTTATTTTATATCAATTGTCAAATAGGCTGAATTTTCAAAATGTTGATACTTGGTGGGGGGGAAGGAAGCCTGTTTATATTCTCAGCCAGCTTTGATGCAATCCCACTGGCACCAGCANTACCCCCCCCCCCCCCCCATACTGGTAATGATTGTCAGTATGGTGCTATATATAGGTGCATATACACCCAGAGACTCTTTTAGATATAAATGTATGTAGGTGTAGATGTCTAAAAATACATACGAATGCATTCCATAACCCGCAGAAGGGAGATGAAAGAAAACCCACAGAAGTGAAGGTGGAAAGCCTGTTCAGCATCTCCACCACAACATCTGACACTCCTCATCTACCAATGTGCTCACACTAATCACGCCTCAGCAAAGAGAAATGCTTCTGTTGCCGAGGCCAGAGTGACCTGAGGCACTGGAGGAGCTATTGGGATGCTACAGAGTTTATAATTGTGCCAGGAGGGGTGCTGGTTCTCTTGACTTAGGTTTGCCTCCTGACACATCTGTTGTACATTTCCAAAGGTGCATAAATGGTATTCCACAGAAAAGTGAAAGAACCCTACAAGTGGTAAATAAATATTGTATGACCCTGCAGGTATACACTCTGCTTGCTTTCCAGATCTGTTCTGGTGATTTAGTTAGCAGAAATGTTCTGCCAGACAGCTGCAAGGGAATATTACATAACAGTTATGAAAAGTGAATTTTGAGGTCTCTAGAGACCTTCACCCCAGAGTTATACCTGCTCAGCACAGGCAGAGAAATACCCCTGCCAAACACAAGTCAATGTTCCTGTGAATCTGTCCACATCACGTGTGTAAGGTGAGTCCTGCAGCAGCAGGGGAAATGGCTTTGGGGAGAAACAACCAGACATGTCACCAGCAGCTCCCTCCTGCCTTCTTGTTTGCCCCTCAGAGGAATCAGTGACCAGTGACATCTGGTCTTTTGGTGGCTTTTACACAAACGAGGAGGTGATGGAGAGGATTTCCCTGTGTGCCTGGCCAGTGATGGGGCTGCAGCTGGGAAGGAGTTGGACACCTCGTGTGGAAGCTCGTGTGGAAGCCTTGGCAAGAGTGTAGCCATGTTGAGAGCTGAAACCCAGCCAAAGGGCCCCAACATGCACAGCCAGCAGCAGACAGGCACAAAGGATTTGGGTGTCTTGGGAGGTACCAAGGTCCTGGCTTGCAGACTGGACACATCTGTCACACGGCTTTGATTTGGAATGCTCTCTAGGGGACTGCCTGAGGATAAGGTACACATGCAACGTCGCTCACAGGAAATATTCAGGGAGTAATGTATGACTGGGAGGATTGGTTCTCAGACAGCCTGCGAACAGGGAGGAGAGGAGACAAGAAATTTTGGCAAGTAAATTACTCATCATAAAACACATTCTTCCATCCCCCCAACACACACCAGAGTTTATCCAGAAAGTGGCTGCATGTACAAGAGAAATGGAGGCTCTAAGGCCTTTCATCAATGCAAGACTGCCTTATGGAGTCATCCTGATGATGAATGTCTGAAGCCTGCACAAAAGTGCAGTGCAATTACTGCAGAGTAATAGCAGCGGGTGGAGCTTTTCAGCTCCAGCTGGGATGTGAGGGCTGATGGTGAATCAATCAGTGTGGAAGAGACTTTGGTTTGGGAGAGAGGGGGAATGTGGAGGAGAGTTTTTCCTTGAGTAGCCCCTGAATTTAGGAAAGAGATTTTAAATCGGTTAAGAATGTTATGGGTGACTGATGTCAAATTTTTTGTTTGCTAAAGCTGCACCTGAAAGGAAATATATCTGAGCTCTGTAGAGCAAAGTGTTAACTATACCTGATTAAACAAGGAGGAGGTAAAAGCTCTAACAGGACAAAGGGAAGAAATGAGAATTGAGCATCCATGCTAGAACAACCCCAAAAAACTATGACAAGTCCAATCTGCTGATCTTTCCAAGAGCTCTGGGACCTTTGGGAAGGCTCTTTTGGGTACCATGAGTTTTGTCAAAGTAAAATGCCAAAGAAGGTGGAAGACTGGGCCCTCATTTTCTTTCATTCAGGATGTTATTTGGTGTTTTGAGTGGTTTTCTGCATCTTTTCTGGAGAACATGCCTTAGCTGCTCAGTCTCTCAAGGCACATCACTGCCTACAGTAGAAAAGGCCTTGATTTCAAGGCTTGGCTGTTACTTTCATGGAGAAGAATTGCCCAGCTGTGGCTGACACAGACGTAGCAGGGGAAAAAAAGGCAATAAAACCACTGTTGTTTATTTCACAGGGTGGGATTCTTATTATATGCTTGAGCTAACCAGTGAGTTCAGCCAAGGCTGCAAACAACCAAAGGAGCAGCTGGAGCCCAGCCTGCAGAGGTCAGTATGTTGAGGCTATCCATGTTTCCTTCACACCCCACAGCCCCTACTAGACTGCAGGAGCAGAGCAGGGCTAGGACTAGTGGGCTGGAACAACCCCTGAGATGCTCTACTCTTCACATCCTCCATGGGAAGAATGGCATATCTGTGTTCTACTAGTAGTTGACATCTCATGTTGGACATTCTGGTCTGGAGACTGACAGAAAGTTCATCACAATCAGATACTGGAGTAAAGAATAAAAACATGCTTGAGGAGAGAAGAGGGAAGCAGAGAGACCGCTGATAAAATTGATGCCAGGCCTTATCAATCTTCTGCTTGAAAATGACAGGTGGCGCCAATGAAACCTAATTAAAGTTCCAGTGTGTCATAGGGAATATTCTTTTTCCAGAGTCCTGAAAGAAACCGGACATATATATATTAAAACAGATTCTACTTCTGGCCACCTGTGTTTCAGATGTCTGAGCTGTGCATGTTAGATGATACATCAGGCAGAAACAGCAAATGGATTATTTATTTCTCAGTAGGGAAAAGGCTTGACCAAAAGCAAAGGAAGCAGAAGTTCTCTGCTGCTACAGTGCTGACTGGAAATAAGGAATAAAGTCCCACTTTGTCCAGCAGTGGGCTGCCTTAAGGAGCATCGCCCTGCGCTCAAAGCACCAGTTTCAGAGCCTAGAGAGCTGTGCCTTGTTCCTGAGTTAGGCCACAGGCTATGAACTACTTTGGGAAAGTTGCTTCAATGCTCTGCAACACTGCTTTTCTGTATGTAAAAGAGGAGAACTGATAACTAACTGATCCAGAAGGTTATTCCAAGGTTAGTGCTGGAGAATCACTTCAGTACCTTATGATAAAAGTTACTATAGAAATGCTTATTATCATAACCTCTGTCTTTCCCAAAGGTTAATACTGGCAGAACATAAGGAACTGAGTCAAGAGTCAGGACGTCCATATTTAGGCAGAGACTATTTAAAGATCAGGCTTGTATCTTGCATTAAATTTTCATGAATTTCTATTTTTTTTTTTCTTTTATCAGTAGGGAAAATAATAGGAGGTGGATGAATGAAGACTTCCTTTTCCCTAACTCAATGTCCTCTTCTTTTTCTCCCATATTCACTGACAGTCTGCTAAGAAAAGGTGTGCACATTGACCTATTTTAGGACATATCTTCTTGCAGTGGGAGAGATGCATAAGACAACAGGAATGAAGGAGCTCTCCAAAGTAATTTCAAACAAGGCATGAAGATGTCTGTAATTGTCCGACCAGTGCACGAGGCGGGAAACAGTTATTAATCACCACTGCTTCCCTTTCTTTCTAGCATGTAAATAAGTCAGATACGCATTAATAAAGGGGTAGGTGAGAGAATGGGCCAGATGGACAAACTGGAATTGAAACGGCTTACAGCACACCCGGCTCTGTCTGACTGGAAATACTCCTTAGTATTCACACTGATACTGACTGAATGCAAAGGAAATTTTTTCCTAAAAAAAAGTCATAAAAAACAGAGAAGATTCGTGATAATGACAAAGTTTGAATCACGTGGTCCCACTTAAAGGAAACACAGACCCTAAATCACTGCCCTTTACCTCCAACCTTGCTGGAAGGAGAACGGCTTATTCTGCCTGCCTACGGTTACAGCTCTGGGCTAAGAGGTCTGCAGCTGCAGAGGGAGCCTGAGATGATCAGTCCAGCATTCATGTAGCAGTACCCTTTGACTACTGCCTTCCTGGGAAAAAAAATACCAAAGACTCTGATCTTGAGTGCTTTTCTCA
>VXAC01003213.1:330574-404963 GCA_013399225.1 Rhipidura dahli | reverse complement strand
TTTCAAAAGTAAAAAAAAAAAAAAAAAAAAAAAAAAAAAAAAAAAAAAAAAAAAAAAAAAATTTAAAGAAAAAAGTCCTCTGCAAGTTTGTTTGTGTTTTGTTCCTATATTAATACCCATTGTGGGAATGGAAAGAAGAGGATTAACAGTGGCTATCCTCTTTTCAATCTAATCTCTTATTGACTGAAAAACATCACATAGGGAAGTCTTGAAGGAATTAACACAAATCCTTTTAAAAATCTTCAGTGCCTTCTCTTTTCCCTTCCCCCTCCTCAACCACATCCCCTTCTCCCTGTGCCCCCATACGCTGAATTTGTGGCAGAGGACATGGCCAAGAAGGAACACGGGTAATCAATTAAGATGCAGGTTTTCACCATTAGAGATGCATTATCATGGTCTCACTGACACCTCCTGAAGTACAAACTCTATCTATCACATTGCAAATGAATTCAACGTGCAAGATTAAAGAGGCAGAGAGGCACAGAGTCTCTACGTAGAATTCAATTAAAAAAAAAAAGGGTGAAGAAAAAAGCATGAAAGCAGGAACAGCAGACAGAAACCTGCCTCACCTGTAGCCAAACTTTGCCCTCTTTCCTATAATTCTTCCAGTGGAATCAGATAGGCAAGGATAATTTGGGATAGTCTGAACCATGACCTGGCTAACTAAAGGGGGTTTTGCCAATGTGAGATATGATGAAAGGACTCACACACAAAGACACTTCTCTTAAGCCTGCCCAAAAGGATTTCTTGGGCCCAAATGGATTGAACACAGGTGTATTTGTCACCTGTGATCTTTCCAGGCCAGAAAAGCACTTCACCATCAGTCCAGGGTGAGCACAAGGGAACTAACAGTATTCAGTGTACCATGTCTTCCATGGCTGTGAGTCTCTGAAGTACAAAATGTTTATTCCTCTCCAAGAGGGTTGGTGCTTGTCAGGGGTCATCATCCTGATTTTAGAGAAGGTAAATGTGGGCTGAAAGCAAAGATGTAACTCTTGCTATTCAGAAAATTTCACAGAATTAGAGTAGATGCTTTTTCTGCCTTATTGCCCCCTTGCCCTGCTTCAAGGGTTGAGATGGAGATCTTTCCCACCCTGTCCAGCATTCCTCAAAAGTCGTGGCATAAAGAATAGAAAAAATTAGAAGAAGTTTTCTGCAGTTATTCTGAAGTATTTGTATTTATGATATCAATACCATAAAGGCATAAAGCTTTGAGATGAAAATAGAATTAATACAGCTTAAAACAGAACTGCACATAAGTGTGATCAATATGTAGGCAATCCACAAATAAGAGCCCCCAGATCACATTCCCCATGTATATCTTTACTCCCTAGGTTTTTCCTTAGTGCACGTCCAAATTCTGTGAGTGGAAATCAAAGGACATGTAAGATTGAAGGCAGGGAATGAAGCTGAAGTCATATTTTGGATGAGTTTTTACCCACTCCCGCAAAGGCTTTGACTTCCACCCTAGAAAACCACTGTCTGTTAAAATCTGTCTGCCATTTCTAACTTTCTCAGTAAGAAGCATAAGGAATGGTGGAGGGTCTGCTGAGGAACTACACTAATTACACAACTGCCAGAAACACATGTCCTCTTTTCTTTAAAATTAAATTGTTGTGTAAATCCCACCATTGGGAGCTTCCATGTGTCACAGTTTAGAATGGTTGAAGTACCAGAGGGAAAGATGACTGCTAGATTTGCTTGCTTCCCATCTGTTTGCTTGCAGAGGACTGGTTGAGGAGCCCTTCCGGCAGAGACAGGAGACAGACACACGTACAAGGTAACAAGGACATGCTGTGGATTCTTTATCAGCCACAGCTTGATTTGAGATTTATTTTAGTGCTGGAATTAATCTGATGCTCGTGAAGGGGACAGGTTGTCAGCACTGACAAAAGCCTGCCTGACAGCCAGGAGGGACAGGATGGGTTTTCTGTATATAGCCTTTGTCTGTAGCCCTGGTTCCTGGTGTGCAGCACCAGCTGCCCTGTCGCTGCCCCACAGCCATGCAGCCAGCACCAATCCTGATCACCACACAGACCAACAGGCCCATCCATGCAGTGCTCTCCTAGGTTCATGCAGTGCTCCTACCCACCTCACAGTACCAACACAGCCTAGGAGCTGTGATCAGATATAGTAGGGGTTTTCTAAAGGAAATTAAACAATTTGGAGAAGTCAAAAGCTGAGCTGCATGGTTAACGTCATTTCATTTCCTAACATTGTCAGTAAGGTAGCTGCTTAACCATTGTTGATGGGTAGGGTAGACGTGGGAGAAAAATAAAAGGAAAGACTTGTACAACGTGGAAATGGAAAGAAACAATTCTTATGAGCTGCCAAGGAAGTCCAACAGTCCTGGTGCCTTCACCTGGAGTCCCTGGTTTAGTGACTGGTTGAGTAATCAGTGACTGTTGGCAGTGTAACACTATAACCAGAAATACTCTGTATTTCTAGAGCTCTCACTTAGAAAGTGGTGCTGAATTCCTGGGATGATCTTTCCTGAAAGAAGGTGCTGAGGAAAAGCTTCCACATTATATGCTGTCTGAACTATGAAATTGGTTTTGTTTCCTGTTTCTGCAGTAAGTAAGTATTTCTACTCTGTGCAGGGCAAAATATTTTTGTTGACTTTCTGTAAAAGCAATTTCTCATGTAATTCTGTTGCAGAAAGCCTAAAATGCTTCAGCAGACAGCTGAATGGTTTAACCATTTTAGAGTGGATTTAAAGGGCTTCCAAAGTAAACACAGTGCTCAAATTTAGCCTGAAATATTGTACTTTGTATAATCCACTTTGGAAGACTCACTCATTATTACAAATATGTCAAATTCTTGCAGCCTCTGGAGGAATATACAAAATTTTAAACAATGCACATCAGTGTAATGACAAACTGCCATTTATAGAGACCTCAGTCCAAATGTCAGTTCTTATTCCTTGCTAGCATCCCCTCAAGGACTGATGCCTGATTTTACTACCTCTACTTGTTGGGAAAGCAGAAAAGACTCTCACAGTAATTACCTCCATCAGGGGTGCCTTCTAGATTGTAAAGAAAGACCAGCTGTCCTTCCTTTCCTGTCCTCTTCCTGCCTTTTTGTTCAGCCCCAGTAGATTAAGAAAAAAAAAGGAATATATAGTGGCCTTAAACATTTTTCTGCTAAAGTTTCACAAATGTTGCAGAAACATGGAAGATTGTCATGCATTGTGGTTTTTATTAAAAAAAGGGAAGAATACTTTTACTCTGTCTCAGCAAAAGAGCAGAGAGGAAATCCTACTGCATGAATCCAGACATAATCTATCTTTTTGCATCTGCAGTGATGCATATGAAAAATAAGGGGCTAGCAAAGGATTTTCTTTAAAATAAGAGCAATTCATAAACTGGGCCAGACGTAGCCCCGGTGTGGAGGTTTCATCTGCATGGCAGTGCAATACCTCTCTTGTCTCATGATCAGAAGCATATTTATTTAATCAGGCAGCACTGGCAGGGAAAGAGAGAATCTACATCCCATTTTTATTCTACCCTTGTGAATCCATTCCCAGGAATACTGATGACCCTTCATAAGAACCATCATCTGCCCGACAGAGAAGGGAAAAACATATAGGAATGAAAAAAAACCACTTGAAAAGCAAAAATATAAGCTTGAAATACATCGGACTCTTGCCATGCTAACACACAAGGACATCCTGAATGCAGAACTCTGTTTTCCTGTGATGGAAACTGCAGAGCAAAGGACTTTGGGTTTCTACCTACTGCTTTGTGCATTTCCATTTCCAAAACAATACCCTGGTAGTTCATTTTGTTTTTTCAAGGAGGCCTTCACACACCTGAAATCCTTCCATCATCCCAGAAGTGAGAGAAAAGAAAAGGAGTTGTAAGATAGGTATTTATGTCAGTCCATATTTCTGGGCATGCAGTTTGATAGTTAAATAGACACAGAACTCCACAATACATAGAGCTGAAAAGCACATACAGAGAAGATAGTGATGTGTTTCTTTACTTTCCTTCACCCTTCCTTATACATTTGTCTCCTTCTAGTCCTTTATTGCATTCTGATGAAAGACATGTAATAAGGATCTTCCCCCTATCAAAGTTTGTTGTATTAATTTAAGATGTTCCCCAATTTCAAAAACAATAACCCATGCTGGCTCAATCCATCATTCCTCTCAGCATGTATAATTTTTCGTTTCTGGAATACCTGGCTGTATTATAAATTCAGAGACCAACCGAGAAAAAAAAAAAATTAAAAAAGAAAGAAAATTAACTGGAAATTCAAAACACTACAGTGTATCAAGGTGGAATTTTGAAGGGAAGAAGTACCCAGAAGTAGGCCATTTGTTTCAGGGAAGCTGGGAAAAATGCCAGCTGCATGCCGAAAACACATGCATGTGTGTGGAAACATCATACTGAGGCGTTCAGTGGTTCAGCTGTTTTGAAAAGCCTGCTTCTAATTTAATTTTGAACAGAAAATGCTTCAAACTAACCAACTTCTATAAAAAGCCAGAGCCACAGAGACAGGATAATTACTTTTGCTTCACATATTTTAGACATCATGTGGTCCTGCAGAGGTGACTGGAAGATGTGCTGTGACAGATAGGAAAATAGCTGTTATGTCTTCACACCTCTTATTCTAATTGGTCTTGTATCCTTCTACTCTTTCTTCTGTCTTTTGGCTTCCACACCCATGCCCTTTCCTGTCTGGCCAAAAAAAACCCCTTTATTTCAGAGTCTGCTTGACCCTCACCTTGCTGCTGGACAAATCAAGGTGGCTATAATAAATTAGAATTAGCTACTAAGGTCCTATTTCTGATAGAAGAACACAGTCACCTAGAAAAACATTGCGTCTATAAGATCATCTAAAACCGAAATAGTGCCGAACAACTTTAACACCTTTAAAGCCATTTGAGAGGTCACTTCTCAAGCCTGGACTCTAGGATTCCTTGCTATCACGTTTTAGATAAATTTTTTTTGCTGACTGAGGAGTCAAAGAGACCATCTTACAAAGTCAGATGAGCAGAAAATTTATCTGTGCTATTTACGTCTTGGCAGCACAGATTTATTTTTATGAGAAAGGATCTACCCTTTCCCACCTCCTCCTGCAAAGTTAACGCTGTGGCTTAATGCTCCCATTACAAAATAACATGACCTACTGGCCTCAGCAGCCAGACCAAAATATAAGAGTTTTGTAGGTTCTTGCTGTCAGGAAATGAAACATTTGGATGATGAAGGTCTTTGGATAGACTCCTGTAACTATGGTGGTACGTATCACACTCCTGCTGTTTTAGGAACAGGAGGAAGTGAACAGTCAGAGTTTATCTGCTCACCTGCTCCTGCCATTTGGTTTTGCACCAGCTCACTATGCACTCCCTCCCTCTTCCCTTTCACTTTTTCTGGATACACTTTTTACTGTTTCTTTAAAGACGTATTTTATACCAAGGGTTTGTACTTGATCAGTTCCCTGGAGTTTTCCTTAATTCCCTCTTCTCGAGCTGTTCCTTTTAATTACACGGGTGTACCTGTCCTCTCAGCAAACCCTTTCTCACAAAAAAACCCCTTCAAAATTCCTCAGCTGCTTTGCCTTTTCCCCCACTCTGGATGACAATGTGTACTTGCCTTTCTGGTTTGGGGATTGCATCATTGCCAAAGCTCCCTGCTTTCACGAGAAGATTTAGGGATCCTCTCAAGCAAATAATTAACTGGTTACACAAAATTTTGGTAGATTTAACACTCAAACTGTGATAATATTTTCCATTTTAAATTTCCAAAGGATTTAGTCAGGCTAAATAGGTTTCTAATCCCTGTGTCTTCCATGAACCTAAATTGGGTACAATGTATATTTGCATGGGGAATTAATGAAACAGGAGCCAGCACTGGTATTCTGTTCAAAGCATAGAAGGAATAATACCCACTTAATGGGTCTTTTAAAGTTTCTACATAGGCATGTTTTAGAAATAAAAAAAACCCCAAACAAAACCCAAAACACCATTATTGAAGATCTCTACAGAAAAAAAAAGATAATGCAAATAAANTTAAGAAATTTATTCAAAAAGAAAAATCCTTGTTTGGATGAAAAAACACTTGTCACTGGAAAAAGCTTCACAATGAAAACCCAGTAATCCCATAAACATTTTAAAAGAGGTAATGTGAACATAAATGCATTATTAGGTATAGCAGACTTCCCAGGACAAACCAGTTTTTAGGGCCAATTTTAACCCTATTATGAACCATGGAATTTAACAAACTGAACTAAAAATAAATGTGGAAATTGCCTTTGTTTTGCATTTTTTTAGCAGTGAGACAAGTGCCATGAAATCATAACCTGGCTGTCATTCAGAGATGCAGAAAGACTGGAAGCGCTGAATTTAATTTTTACCTCTATTTTGTAATGAGGGGGAAAACATCCTACATTTAGTCACAATTTCTCCAACATCACCTCCTTTTTCTTCCTATTTTAGACAGGACTGACGTTTCCCAGTGCAGCCCCTCTGTCCAGGTATCTGCAGGACACTTCAGAGCAGGAGTTCAAACATGCTGGAGGCTTTGCAGTGACCAGCTGAATGAACTCACACCTCCCACAGAGCCAGTACCTTTAAAAGTACAAATGGAACTTCTGACAATTCAGTGTCTCAGACTGTGCAGTTCCTTCAACATTTGCAAGCCTAAGTCTGTAAAAGCATCTTTTCAGAGTTGACCTTTTCCCAGCTATTTTCCCAGCTTCCCTGACGCTGTGTGAAATAAAATATTCCCTTGTAGCTTCTGCGGCCCCTGGCTCAGAGGGGGATTACAGAGCACCCAGCTCCTCTCAGGACATGGACCTGTGTGGTGCTGATGCACCAACACAAGGTGTGGTAACAACTTGTGGGTTTAGGGGCAGTGATTCCCTGGTTCAATTTGCAGTGTGCCGGTCAAGATGACAGCTGTCACGAGAGACAGGACTTCTCCAGGTGGCACACTGATTTCAGGCAGCAGTAGGGACCGAGGGGTAGAGCTTTATGATTCAGTCCCATAATGAAGACAGAATAAATAAGTTTTCTGAGCAGGGATTCAGCTTCATTCTAGCTTCAAACAGAGGCAGGCTTTGCAGTGCCATCTGCCTTCCTGTGCTTGTGGCTGCCCACTGGTGCCTATGATTAAGATACCACTGGACCTTTGAACCTCTCAGCACATGGCAGCAGTGTTGAAAACACAGGGTGCCTCTATTTGAATGGCAATTACTAGATACCTGCCAGCTGCAGCGCTTCCTTACAAAGTCTACCTTTTCTTATAATCTGTATTTAATAAATTAATTTTGCTTTGCTTTTCCCCTCTCGTAGGAAAATACGTCATGTGAGTTATATATGACAGAATTGCCACTGTCTTCAGAATAGGTATTTTAAAATGTTTAAGTCAAGGATTTTTGTCCCAAGAAGAGGTTTCTGCCATTAAATTGCTGACAAAACAGTTGCTTTCACCAGGAAACAGCCGTTAAATAGAGATTTGTCTCATGCGTAGTAAAATAAATGATAATTTGCTAGGCAGCAGGAGGATATTGGAGAACAGGATTCATGGGCCTACCCTGGGCATGGGAGGGAAGTGTGGTGTAAAACTTACAGACAAAACTGAGAGCATGACACTTGATTTGAAATGCAGCAACCGACATCAGCTAAAGCAATTTGCTAGGTGAAAGATCTACACTGAACCCCCAATGTAGCCTGATCTGTTTTCATCCATAAAGGGACTTGCAAGAGAAAAAAAGTTGATAGGGTCTGTCTGGTGGGCAATTTGGAGATACAAGATTTTTGATCAACACGAAAGGCTACAAAGGGCACGGAAATAAAAGGAGTGATCCATACAGGTATTATCCAGCCAGCACAAAACACTCTCATTACAGCATTCTGGATGGGAACTCTTACTCTGCTGTAATTCTAAAGCTCTGCCAGCCTTACTGACAAGTTCATTAGTCAGTCTGTGGTCCCCTGGGCAAAACTCAGACACATGTGAGGGGCTTCATCATCCAGTTCCCCAACAGTTACAGAGACTTATAAGATCATTTGTTGCAGCTGACGTATTTCTGTGTCTGCATAATATGTATTCACACGCTCTGTGCTTACATGTTTGCAATACACACTTGATTTTGATAAGTGCCTTGGAGTCTAGAGTAATGGGATGATGCCCCTTGAGCCAGCCTGTTCTGTTTTCCCATTGCCTTTGTTATGTTTTCCATTCCAAAGCCAACAATTTATGGTCGTACATGTGTACAGCCAGGCCTCGTGCTGCTGAACACTGCTACAGACTTGGGCATTTGGCTCCTGCTGGGCCCAAGGGGTTCACTGTTCTGCTCTTTGAGGGAAAGAAACATTACCAGCCCTCAACTCACTCCCTGGAGAGAAGCAATAGTCTCTGGAAAAGCACTGAGAGTTATGGCAAGCTGGGGCTGCCTGGGCAGTGAGCCCCATCCGCAGGCCACGGGGAAAAGCCCTCCCATGAAATGCTAAAATGCTTTAATTGAAAGAAGGGCCTCATGATGCAGTTTAGAAGTAATTTGGCTGCCCTCAAAATGAGCATCCACTCCCCACACCACTGTGCAAAGCCTTAGGAAAAGCAATCATAGGGAACTGAGTGCCACTTCTGGGCAATGGTCATAGCACTTTAGGGAACATCTTCTGCCTGAAAGAGATGGTTCTGAATTTATTACACATTTTTCATTTTCTTCTCCCCAGAATAATGACTTTACTAGCTGAGCTTGTTGAACTTTTCAGCCTTTCAAATGACATGGAATTTTCATTAATACTCCTACAAAAAAACATTTTATCTACAACTTCTAAATTGTATTCAGAAATAATAAGTTTCCACCTACTGCAGAATGGTTAAGCTGAATCTAGCAAAACCAAAAAGCCTCAAAAAGCCAGAATTTTTTTCTTACTCTTATTTTCTTATTTTCCTTATTTTTGAACTGTCTGTATCTTTAGGGAAAAGGTAAGTGTATTGGAAAGGAAGGTCTTATTTTCTCCAAATCAACTATCATAAAGGTAGAGGATGACTAAACATTGATTTAGTTGAGGAGTTATAAAGAATTTGTATGTTTATCATCAGCACAAAAGTCCTGGTTTTCAGGCATGCAATTCTTACTCCTACTGCCATTTAGCGATGGGCTATATTTTACTTCCAATGGGTTTTACCCATTAACCACCATAGACCTAAAATATATACTTAACTATTCAACTGACAGCCACTTTGGACTGGGACTACATACAGCCTTTCCCGTGTCCTAAGAGACTATTAAATACTCTAATCTGAGGGGAAAAAAAAAAAAAAACCAAACAAAAACTATGCATAGTATCTTCAGTTGAGCTCCCTACTCACAGAGCCCCATCAAATTCTCAAATATTTGCAATATCTAAACACAGGGAACAGAGAAACACAATTTAGCTGGTGATGAAAGGGCAGGGAGTGAAAGAGAGATGAAGACAGAAAACATCAGCTATGTTTCTTCAGTATCATTGATTTTGAGCCCTGGATAAAGGCATCTTTAGCCCCTTTCTTGGATTTTCTACTGGTAAAGTTCACAATATGTGTAATTTCTTGTAGTTATGTTTTTTTTCTATATGACCTTAGGAGTCATGTACCTCACCTCTGCAAGCTGTGTCCTACACTGCTGAAAGAAACAGGCTATGTCTTGTCACAGGCTTCTTATTCTAATAGCCACACTTAACTGTTTCCAGGACTTTATCCTGAGCAGCAATGGTGGCAATCACTGTATGTCTTTCATCTGCCAACAAACAGCCTTTAGGCTGCTTTCTGAAGCAAAAAGACAACCATACTTATGCAATTGCACTCAGCATGTTAACATGTTTATTCCCTCCATGCATCTAGCATTTCTAACTTCTGAACTCTGGCTGATTTCAGCTAAATTACCAGAGGAACATTCACCTGAAATATTTTAAGATCATTTAAACTGCTGTTGATAGTCTTGAAGAGAAAAATATTGCTAGTATCCAGAAAGGAGAGAAGTGTGAAGGGTGTAATTTCTAAAGAGGAGAAGTCAATTGACCTTCACACCTTTAGAAACCAATCCAGAAAGTTTTACGGGTAACCAGACTGCCTTTGGTCTGCCACTCACAGGAAGACTTGCTGAATGCAGACTCAGCTTTGCTCACCCATGGAGGAATGGAGAAAGTCTCCAAACAATTCAGCCTCTGCAGCCCCCTCTCTGCCCGTTACATTTGCATCCCTACTCTGTTGTGCACACACAGCAGCACTCTCAAATTGCTGATTCATGTAGCCAGGCTGAAGATGAGTTTCCCTGTGGCAACTGCCTCACTTCCTACCTCTTCTGTCCTTACAGGCTTGCAGGTGATGCTTTCAAACTACCTGTGCATTTCTTGCTGCTTTAGCTTTCCTCCAAGGCTAATGGCTTCCAGAAAGACTCCCTCTTTTCTAGTTAATTTAGGCTTTTTTGAGCAGCTGTAGGCAGGAATTCTGGCTCCCTCTGAAGCTGCCAAAGGCCCTTGGCCATACTTTTCTGCTGTTTTTCCTCAGATCTAAATGTTATCAGTGTGGAACAGATTTTACTGGAGAGTACGTTTCCCAGGGAAATGCCCTGACTTCCCGACACATGCCAACTGACAGTTTGCCAAAACCATACCCTAAGGCAAGAATTAAATGTAGGCAAATGTAAGTGCCTTGAGAAATTCAGGTCAGAAACAGAGCAGACACAGCAACCAGACAAGGAAATATTTGATGTCAGCAAGAAAAAAGATCTCTAAATGATGGGAAGTGTTTCAATTTTAATGGAAATATGTTTTATGTGCAGATGCAAATCCCCAAGAAGAGACTTACTTCTCCCTTGGCTAGTGTGAATATAGCATTTCTGTCAGCAGTTCTGCTCACCTGTGTTTAAAACCGTTCCAGGATAGTTTGGCTTTACAGGAGGAGAGTAAACAGTCTCAAGACCAATAATGATGGGGCTTTTGGGATCCTTCAACTCTAATCTACACTCAGAGCTTCTCTGTACCCTGAAGACATCCTCATGTGCAGCTATTCTGCCCTCCTGCCATTGCTAATATGATTGTTCATACATTTATCCCTGTTATTAGATAATTACAATTGGATATCTTAACAGGAACATCAGTAATTCCCAGAAACTGTAAAAATAGCACTCTGACCATGTATCCTCTTGAAATCTTTCATCCATATGTTGTATTTTTAGGTAAAACATACAGTTATCCATTTTATTTTTAATATGAGAAAATATGCATCTTTGTTACAGTTTAGTAGTTATCCATCTCTTCAACTAAAATTTTAGAAGCATTTTTTAGAAACTCTGTACTTCCAAGCAATTTTCGAGATGGGATTTTTGTAGAATAGAATAAGTGGCATCTATCCATTGAGCCGTGATCTTAAATATTAAAAAAAATCCATAAATTCCCTGTAAAAATACATCAACCATGTAAATTTTATCAGCTTTTTCCCACCCTTTTTGTAAAGCAGAGCAGAATTCAAGCTTCTTGTAGCTTTCATGTAGACTTCAGTGTTTTAGCGCTGCAGTGATTTTGCCTGCTGCACTCCACAAAGAAGGACACTTCTTTGCTTAGTTTCAGATGTGGTATTCAGAAATCCCTTGGCATCAAGCCTTTGGACAGTTCTGCCACTGTTCCAGGAAAGCTCTGTGACCTGCGTACCTGGTTTTGAAGCTTAATAGATCAACATGTCAGAACCCAAGCTTCCTCTTAAACTCAAATGCATTTATTTCCTGCCAGTCCTTTTAAAGGCGTCCCCATCAGGGTCATCTTTTCTCCCGCTCTGCAAAGTCTATGAAGCATGCCCCATCACTGATGTTTTTCAGCCTCTCTCTTTTCTAGATAAAAGTAAGTCTTGGACACGATAATGCACTGACTTTCTTCAATTTTTCATCTGCCTCAGTGGTGTCTAAACCCTGTATCTCAGCATTCCCAGTTCCCTGACATAAGGGTTGTCATGCTATCTTCCCAAGTAGCGAGTAGAGAGACCTAGGGCCTTGGTCAGCTCTGGACTGGGAGTAATGGATGTTGTCTAGACCAATTGAAGAATGTCCATTTATGCATTTTTCTGTCTCCCTGCAATACATGTACCTTTTTCTTTGGTCAAGTATTTATCCACAATCTTCTTGAATCCTTTCTGACAGTACTAACAAATAAAAAATCTCAGGGAGCTTTTCCTTTTTCTTTCTGAAATTCTTATGGGTTCTCTGTCCCATAGCTCTTCCAGCACTATCCACAGGTCCTGTCCCAATGTTCTCTTCCCCATGATTCCCATTCCTTAACCAGCCTCACAATCAGTAGCCAACAGGGCTGTCTCCCTTGGACAGTTTTCATTTCTTCAGCCCACCACCTCCTAGTGCCATCCTCTTTGTCTTCAAGGACAGGGAATTCTTTCAAAGTCAGTATTTCTGATAATTCTCTCTGTTCTCTTCATTGGACTGGATACCTAACTGAGGTAGGAACTCCCTCTGCGTGCAGCCAGGTTACACCATTAGCTTGTGACAAGTCTTTCGCTTAGCAGTCAGCTCCACAACTCACCTTGCTATGAGCCTGCAAGCATTGTTCCTTTTTTCATCACTTCAAAAGTTCAAAAACACCCAGTCTAGCAGATGGACCTGTGTACTGACACCACTGAGCCGATCCTTGACCACCCTGCTACAAAAGCAACCATTTCTGCCATTATTAGCATTAAGCAGTGAGGAGGCACCCCTGGTTAAACACTGAAAAACTAATATTGGGTTTTCAAAAAACATTCCTTAATGATATTTCACAACCCTCCAGAAAAATCTCATTAGCAGCAGTAGAAACCCTGGAGCTGTGCAGAACACATCCAGCATGTGTTGAAGGAGACCATTAGTTTGCCTCCTGATGAAAGAGGCCCATGAGTCACAGTGTAGGAGTCACCTGGGGGCCAGCAGAGATTTTGAGAATAGTGAGAAAGGACATCTAACAATCTAAGTGGAAACCCAGCAGCAACAGAAAAGGCACAAAAGGGGTAGCTGTAGACATTCTGAATGGAGAACAAACAAGCATAGTGTCAGGTTTAATATTTTTCAGCTTTTGAGGCAGAATGCCAGTTTAAGTTAATTTAGAAGAAATATCAGCATGCAGTAAAAAATGATCTCTGCTACATGATATATCTTCAAAGAGAAGAGTTCAGCACCTTTGGTATGAACTTGGCCAGAACTTGTTCAAAGTTATTCTTTCTCATTGGCAAAAGCAATGATTTTACTTTTCCAGTGAGTAAAGTTCAAGCAGGAATTATTCTGCCCTTATCCCCTCAGTGCAAAACTAAAACATCCAAATGAACAGATGTCAAAATGCCTTCGGGATGTTGTAAATACTTTTCAGATTCTTCTGTTTCAGACTGTATTCAAATAATGTGGCTAGAGATGCTGCACCAAAATCACACTTGATGTTTTGACCTAGGTGTCTTTTACATTTACATTCCCCTGTCCCCCTTATTTTTAATGATGCTCAGGAGCATGTAAGAGATTCAGCTGCTTGCATCTCTCCATTCTCACCCTCTACTTCTCTGTCAGAGTCAGCCTTCATCTTTTCCAGGAAAGCAATTCTTGCAAAGTGCCAGGTATACTCAGCTGACATTTAACTGAACAGAAATAGGGGCTGCTCATTCTCCTGAAATAACTGCACAGATCTTTTTAGGACTTTCCAGATATACTGACCTATGATGGACTAACTGGAATTGGGACAAAACCCTTACATTGATTTGGCTTGAGCTAAGTAGGAACAAGAACAAAATTCTTCTGACATGATGGCTATCCTGAGGGTCCTTGCTTCTTATTCTCCTGTCAGACACACTTCTCCTGGTATCTGAGTTTTGTTGTTGTTGTTTTGTTTTTTTGTTTGTTTGTTTTTTGTTGTTGTTGGGTTTTGTTTAGGTTTGTTTGTTTTGGTTTTTGTTTGGTTGGGTTTTTGTGGTGGTGTTGGGGTTTTTTTTGTTTTGGTTTTTGGTTTGGTTCTGGTTTAGTTTGGTTTGGTTTGGTTTTTTTTGTCCCCAGTCAAAAGAGTGATATTAATGCCGAATATTGCACCGCCCAGTTTCAAGATTTTGTAAGTCTCATATTCTGTTTCCTGTAATCTTAGCTAGCTTTCAAATACGAGAAGAAAAAAAAAAAATCATGCTTATGAAATCCAAAGGCCAGGAAAGCAAATAAAAGGAAACCTCATCTTATTTTGATCCCAAAATTCAGCTGCAAGATATTCAAAGAGAATTTAGGACTGGTGATATCTGCTGACTTTCCCGAGCTGTTTCCTTCCGGAGTCTGACTCCTGTTAGTGCGACACAGATTCACAGAAATTATCCTTGGTCATTTATATAATGGTGTTCACCTCCCAGACTTGCCTGTTTGCAGATGCAGAAAGTAAAAGAGGATATGCCTAACAGCAGCAGAAGGTTAAATGAATTACAGGTATCTTAGATAGTCCATGCCCTCGTCATCTGAAGAGGAGAGCATAGGATACAAACCTGGTGCATACATTCTCCTGTTTTGGAAGTCTGAAGAAGGGGCTTAAACCTGCCGACAGTAATTAAACATTTTCTGATCCCAGATGCATTTCTGTCTATGCCTGGTGACAAATATTCCTTACCTTAGCATGAACTTGCACATCACAAAGTTGTTGCAAACATCAGCAGAGCTCTCCATTTCATGGACAGACTGAAGCCTTGATCTCTTTTATTCTCCACTATGTCATAGAATCATAGAAGTATTAAGGTTGGAAAAGACCTCCAAAGATCACCAAGTCCAACCATTTATCTAACACTGCTAACTTCACCACTAAACCATGTCCCAAGCTGCTACAACTAAATATTTTTTTAGATTTCCAAGAAATGGTGGTTCTACCACATCTCTGAGCAGTCTGTTTCAATACTTGACCAGCCTTTCATTGAAGGAATTTTTCCAATATCCAGCTAAACCTCCACTGGTGCAACATGAGGTCATTTTCTCATCCTGTCACTTGTTACCTGGAGAAGGTATCATCTACTGATTTAGCATGAGTGGGTCAGACTGCCCTGAATGCCATGAGCATAGCTATGTACTTAGCAGGCTGTCAAAAGAACAAAGTGTAGAAGACAGCGTAAATCATAATCTCTTCATTTGCCAGGGTTTTTAGATGCTTTGAACAGTGCACGATGGCACATTATATCAATTCTGGAAGACACTTTTCCCACACAGAATAAGGAGTCTATTATTGCTATCTCCATGATCACTGGTGCTTTCTCCACACACTCTTTTTATCTCTCTCCTTGTCCCAGTTTAAATTTCCAGGGTAAAGCTGATGGCAGGATCATTCCACCTGATTTATCACCTCGGTCTGATAAAACCCTGAAAAATGAGTGAGGCAAGCTAAGGGAGAGAAAGAAAGTAGCCAGCATCAGACTATGAGATGTAATTTTTCCCACCCACATAGCATGTGCTTGAGGCAAAGCTAAGAATAATGAGCATGGCAGTCTTAAGTGTTTGTTGCTTCTTTAAACAGAAGTTAGAAGGCAAAACAGATCTTTGTTAAATGTTGAATGTCGTGCATCCCTCTGCATTTACGTTTCAGAACATCTGGAACATCCTGTGGGAGCTTTTGTAGCTTCCTTGTAAGTGGGACAGAAAGCAAAAAAGAAAAGAAAGCTGCAGAAAACAAAATGCTCCAGGAATTAGATGCCAGCTACTCACAGAAAAACCATGGCATCCAGACTCAGAAGAAAAGGACACCGATAGTTATTTTGCTGGATCACCTGGAAGGTACGTATCAAATCAAGCATCTCTGTCTCACCAGGTCTGGAACTTGTTCATGCTCCATCCTCACCTCCATGAAGTGTCACAAAATCAAGTGCTTCTCTCTATGCATGGCATTCAGAACCAAGGACACATTCCCAAGGATGCTACCACTAACCTATGAATGGAAAAGTTACAAGACCTCTTCAAAACAAAGCTTCCCATGCTGCTACTCCTTGCACTCTGTTTCATGTGAAACTGAATTAGTGGATGCATGCAAAATCTTTGGCAAACTTCATTCATGTGGCTTCTGTGTAAATAAATACTTGTTTTGTGCAGACAAGGGAAAATACATAAATGCTGAATATGTAGGGATTAGCATGAGACAAAGAGAGAACGCAGTGCAAGTAGATGTGAGTGTCTGCATCCATGACTTCCGTGCTGTTACAGATTGTTGCAGCGGGGGGGAAAAACATGGATAGGACCATATAGTGAAGAATGGGGAGACAGCCTGTGCAACAGCATGAGACAGAGCTTGACACTGAGAAGAAGAGGCATGTTACCAGAGAAGCTAAAGGTAGAAAGAAAACCATCCTGATCTGAAAGGAAGAGAGAGCACAGAGACAGCACATTGCATAGCTCTGCAGAGGTTTGTAGAGCCTGAGAACCATCCCTGTAAGTGTTCAAAACATGTATATGGGTCACTAAGAAATATGGTTTAGTGGTAGCCTTGGCAGTGATCAGGTAATGATTGAACTCAATGATCTCAGGTTTTCCAACCTAAACAATTCCATGATTCTTTGATTCTGTGAAGTGGCAGTGCCATTAAGGGAATGTCCTGTTTGTTGAAAGAAAGCAGAGTCTGTGTCCATTTGCATGACAAGTAATCTTCTGCTTCCTTACAGAGTTTAGGATAGCTGTCTCCAATACAAAACTTCAGAGTACAGAAAGATTTTTCTGTAGATGAAAGAACAGAGTGAAAAGAAAAATAGAAAAATTGAAATTCATAGAAGCAGTGTGAAACCAGTTTAGAAATATTTCTTCAGACATACAAGAGGTCTGTGGCACACATTTATGCAGACAAGGGAAAAAACAGTGTACACTAATGGTAAAGTATATGAATATATATGTAAACAACTTCCAAAAACTAGATCAGACAAGGCTAGCAGAATCAATGAATGGAAATTACAGTCAGCAGCAGGGAAAAGCATTGTGATCTATTACTTACATGCAGTTCTGAAAACAACCTTACCTAAGTACATGCTTAAGTGTTTCAGCAAAACAAGATTAAAACATTGCCATTGTCCAAAGAGACTCTGCAATTAGAACTGGACTCCCAGGATAGCACATAAGCATGAAAAGTTCTCTACCTTTTCTTTTTGATCACATTTCTTTAAAAAAAAAAAAAAAAGGGTACTCTGAAGAATTTCATTTACATGTCACAGACAGCTTGATCTATATTCAGAAAGAACATCATGTCCTCCTTAGATGTCAAAACAATTTTATCTCTTAACCCAAGTTTGGAGTCAGAAATCAAGGATGCAATGCATGTGGCTCCCATTAAAGTGTTGATCTGTAACACCTGCAGTTCACAGAAGTTCTATACTTTAAATAAACTAAAACTTTTCTTTCCTATTCCACTGCTGTGCACTGCTCAGTTGAAAATTGTTTTTCTAACTTGACTTCCAACTTCGAAAAAAATTGTTATTTAGACTTGCTGCCTGGGAAGCTTAATTCAATTTCCTGTTCCATCACAGATTCCCTGTTTGTCTTTAAGGAAGCCACATAGGTTGTGATTTAAGAGATAGACTGGAGCTTTGCTTGCCTTTAAAATGCTTTGTAGTTCTGGCCATGGTCTCTATGACTATCTATAATACATATACAATGATACAGATGTACAACCCCCTTGGAAATAGCTTATAGTGGATTAAGATTTTTCTGCCTACCAGCTATCCACTATGGGCCTCTGCCTGTCTTTGTAGGCAACCTGCATTATGAGGTTGTATGAGTGTTTATAGCCTGCTTCAGTACAAAATCAGCTAGTTTAGCCTGAACTGTGACTGAAGGCAGTGTGGCCTACTGGCACAGCTGAGGGAGCTGAGGGAGAAATAATGCCTGGAAGACAGTCAATTCAATAATAAACAGCAGAAAAAAAGGATGGGGCAAGGAATAACTTGTTCAGTTACACTTCTGCTTCAGTACAGAGGATGCCCCTGCCTTTAGACATAGTCATAATCCTCAGTACTGGGTAGAAAAAAGTAGGATGAGGGTAGACAGGTTAGGATTATGGTACACCAAAAAAAATATAAGCCAGTTTGTCTGAAGACAAATACATAGAGAGCAGTACCAAAGAGCCAGAAGTTTGTGTGGGTGCATGTGTAGTGGTTTAAAACCAGCAGGAAATTAAATTTGAAATAAGCCACTCTGCTACTCCTGCCCCTTCTAGTAAGGGTGGGACAAAAGCAGAGACTATGGGTTGAGATAATAATTTGCTGAAAGCACAAAGCAACGGAATAAGAAACACACGATAACAACCACAATATTAATAGCAAAAGTGTGCAAAAGGACAAGACGTTTTACTCACCAAAAGGTGCTCACCGACAAAAACCAAAATGGCGGCCGCTCCCCACAGGTGCCGTCCGCCGGGGGGTTCCCCCTCACAGCGGCAAGATGGCGGCCGCTCCCACACGCCAGGCCACACGGCTGTCGGGAGCAAAGACAACTTGCTGAGGGACTCCTGCCGACAGTGCCTCGCACCCCAGCCCGGAACAACGATTTCCAGAGACAAACAAACCCCCTGGAAAGGTAGGTTGTCCGAGCTGAGCGGCATTGCCGTCTCACTGGGCCCAGCTCCCCTCAGGCGCCTGCGCCGCCATTTCTACCTTTCCGCTGTGTTGTGAGGGGAAAACATCACAAATTACTGGGGAAAAAAACCACTTCTACCCAGACTCTGAAAAACAAGGATTATGTCTGAGATCTTCCCTGAATTATAAGCAGTTGACACTCTTCCCAAGCTGCTCAGAAGTATTTGGTGGATATGTGAGATTGGTAGATGGTGAAAAACACATCCTTTGTGGGATTTTGTGTCAACATATTAATTTTCAATCAAAGCAGAAACTGTTGCCTGGAATCAAAAGAAAAACTTTCCAAACAATATCAAAGTGGTAATATAAAGAGCAATACTTTAATGAAAGCTTTCAGGTGCACAAAAACAGCTGAGTGCATGAGCAGTATAGGATTCCTACAATTTTTATAAGGTTAGTTAATCTGTCTATCTAGCAGGGACATACAATAGGAGAGCAGTTGCCCTGGTGACCCACCCTTGGGCCTGCCCCTTGGAGTGTCTTCAGGGAGTTCCTTGCTTTATATCTGGTTTTGTCTCTCAAATGCTGGGACAAAACAAGATGTCCTTGTTAAAAATTATTTTCTTGAAAATAAGACTAAATAGAATTTCAAAAGTGTGACATAATGTGTTAGGAAGGGTTAGCTATGGTTCTAAAGTGTGAAAAAGGGTAAGAAGGTGCTAGAAACTATAAAACTATTTATTAAAAATCTACAGAGCTAAAAATACATGAAAAAACTAAAAATCTTCAGGCATCACAAGTCCTCCAGAAGTGAGATCCATATTAGAAAATAAAGCAATTGGTGCTTCTAATTCTGAAACATTTTGCCCTAAATATTTGGATGGTAGGAACCCAGTGTTGGATTTACCTGAGATACCTCTTAAAACACTGGCATTTTAGATTGTCCTTTCCCTAATCTCCAAAAGATAAGTTGTGTTTGCATCACAGAATTACAGAAGCTGGCCTGTTTTTCCTGACAAATCTAATTTTCAATGAACCCTCATATTAGTAAGCTGTGTTATTTTAGTGAGATCCTTACATCAAGCATGGAGACTACTTAAGAAAAGTGCTTTTAATGAGGTCACTACTACCACTCAGCATTTGGTTGACCCTGTGGAAAGGTAAGAATGAGCTCTAGTGCTGCAATGTTAGCAGGTCTAGTGCAGCAAGTGTTGTGAAACCTGCTGTCTTACCTTATTCTGCAGCTCCTGGATGTCTGTGACTACTTGGAATTCTAATTCATGTTAAAGAGAAAGCAGCTATGGTAACAACAGAATTAATAATGACTGGTTTTCTGTTTACTTACATCCTGCATCTGTTCATATTTCTGCCTGTCCCTACCCCAATTACTTCAGCTACTCTTCTGCCCACCCTTAACCCCCTCCCATGTGACCAAACCTCTGGTCTATAACTTTATATTCTTCACCTGCTGTGGTTAATTCAGCCCATGCTGAAGACTCTTCTGTTTGTGCTGAAGCTTTGGCATCAATTACAGTATTCATTTGAGGCTTCCTTTTTTTCTCAGCTGTCAATTTTTGTGGAACTTGTCAGACCTTTGTAACTTCAAGATACTTTGCCCTTTTTGCTGATTCTGGTAGGATCAGCCAGCTTGGTACTTTAAGTGAGAGAACAAAGAGCAAGCAAAGAGACTGATGGACATAGATTTCAGTCATATTTCCTTAAAAAGCCAACCTTTCAGCAAGTCCTTATGGTCATCAAAGAATGCTCACATTGTCCCTAAGGCTTAAAAATTAAGTTGTCAAAAAAGGCATCTCAAAACTGTTTCATAATATCTGATAACTCTGTGGACAAGATTCATTACATACTTCATCTGCAAATCTATCTAAGTTATGTCTTTGTGACCTCCTCTATCCTTTTAGATAGCTAGTTTTCTGCTGGCACACATATTTTTTGGAGATATGTGATTGATCTCATGAAGTCCCATTCTTGTTAATTTGTTTCAAAATTATTTTCTGAAACATCAGAAAAAAGAAAGCACCTTCTCCTCTGCTATCCCATAGGTTGTACAGAGTATAAAGGCTACCAGCGCCTAACTGTGCAATGAAAACCATGCAATGCAATTTTACTCCTCTCAACAGAAGGTACAATAAAATAGGTTTTCCATCATGAAATTACCCTTATTCTAAGGGTCTTAATCTTTCAAGTTTAAAGGTGTTTTCCACAGGTCCCTCTTATATTCAGCAGCGTGCATTGATGTTTAGTTTTGTTCTCCCCACTACTTCCTTTTATGCACTGGTGCTTGCATTTTAAATGAAGAAAACCCTGGGAAACTCCCCTTGGAGAGGCAAGCTGACTTTTCCCACAGCTACAGCTCATGCCATGTTACTCATTACCCTGACTGCCTCTCACATGCTGGGTGTGCACATGAGAAGGGGGGGCACAGCAGCTCATCCTGCCCTGGAGGGTGCTCACATCGATGCCAGGGGCTATCTGAACCAGAAACAAAGCATGAAAGTGCTTTATAACCACCCCACTGGGACAGCAGGAATCCGAGCCAAAACACTTTGCTACCACTGGAAAAAAAATCCTCTATCAGTACTGTCTTCATGACTGCTGGTGCTGCAAACCAGCTTGTAGCTGTGTGAGCCCGGCCCCAGGAAAACAGCAAGTCTTAGTTAGGGGTCCTCACCTGCCCAAAGAAAATCGTGACTCTGTCTGTATGGACTCCTGCCAGGCACATACCAGCCAAACCCCAGAAACAGTGGATTTTCCTGGGTCTAAAATCAGTCAGTCATAAGCAAACTCTGTCTAACCCCAGCTGCCAGTCCTGTAAATCAAAAAAACAAAAAAAAAAAAAAAAAAAAAACCCACACTAAAGTGATGTGGCTACCTTATAAATCCTGATTTGCTTTTTACACCTTTTGAGTCATTTTAGGTTCTTGGAGTATTTTGGTTACACTGACATTGTTTTATCCAGCTTTTCTCCACAAAACAAATGGTTGAGAAATTCTGTGTTTGTCAGTAACACTGGAGGGGCTGCCAAGGTTTCTGCTCTGGGTTGGCACAGCAGACAGCTGAGCTTCTCCTGCCATTTGAGGCACAGCCTAAAGCCTGACATTTTATGGCAGAGCAAAATCAAACTATAAACTGCAATGGCTCATGATAAGCTTCATGAGCACTTCATCAGGAATGGGAGGTGTGAAAACATAACCCCAGCAGCAGCCTGAGGGAAAACCTTCCTTTTTGTCATCTCTCAGTTCACTAAAATTGGTGGAAATCAAGAAATTGCAAAATTCAAGAGATAGTGAATAAAAATAATTTTAAGATTCATATTACTCTTTAGATTTGGAATCCCTTACTACACTCATGCTCTCACCTGTCTGATGTCCAGAAGATTTAGCATCTTCCTTAGACTTTAAAGGTCTATTATGATTTACACATACTTAAATGGCATCTACTATGTGGTGTCTGGCATCAGCCTTTTAATAAATGAAATATGATCTGGCAATCCACAACAAGGTAACATTCATCTCTGAGGACAGAAAGATGGGAAGATGCTGCAGGAGGTTTCCACCTTTCTTCTCATGTGAATGCTGTCTTTTTCCACATTCAGCAAAGACCTGTGTGATATATTTTCTTGTCAAGCTCAGAATTCAGAAGTAATTAGGAAAACGCTGCTCTTTTTTTCTGTAGTCTATAGGATACTTTTTTTTTTTTTTGTGCTACTCTGTATCATCACTTGATACTGATGCCACAGCTGTCTCTGTCTTCTTAACTTCATATGCAAAGGACAGGTCTGACAGCAAGTTAACTGGAGTTAAGCAAGTGCTTAACTGATCCCTCAGGAATCAGGTCCTTTAATGTTAAAGAAGAGAAAAAAAAAAGATGAATAATAATGACTTGAAGTTCCTCTGTTTCTCGGTGCCCTTCTGGAAATACTTAAGATAGGCTTGATTTTTTTTTTTTGCTGAGAAACTTCAAACCACCAGGCTTAAATTAGCAAGTAAGTAAATCCTCACAGAACTAGAATCTAAGTAGGTTGCATAGCGGAGAAATATTTTGTAGCAATTTAGACACGTTTCATAAAATGTCATCAGTGATTATCTAATATTCCATTGTGGCTTTCCTGCAACTGCTATTAGAATATTTTGAACATAACAGAATATGAGATAACAGGTAAAAAAAATTCAGATTGAAAGATGGCAATGAAAACTGAACAGGCAAATGCAATCTACCTGAGACAAGGAGGCCAAATTTTTTGCTGCCAATAATTCTGCATAGGAAAAAACCATATGTGAGGGAACTGCAGCAGGGCAGAGCTATTAGCAGAAGTGCAGCTGTCTCATGTTCAAAGCAGTCATTGGGGAGAGAGCTTCCAGTAACTGCCTAGGCATTCTCAAAGGTGATAGAGCATGCAGACCCAAGATCAAGACTCAGCTATGAAAGTTTCCCTAATGAAGGTCAAAAGCTGCATTACCATTACCCAGTATTGTACAGAAGAACATTTTACCTTGAAGATGAGCAAAGGAATGACTGCTGCTATCGTTGTCAGGGATATTTTTGTGTAGTGTGGAAACAGTCTCCTCATCCATTGAAGACGAGGTGTTGTATAGTTCAGGCCAGGAACGCTGGGCCTGATGTTAAAGCAAGCCAGAGCCTGCTTGCATTCTTGTTCAGCAGACCTGGACAGAACATGAAAAAATTTATTCCAAACAACTAAGTCGAGAATATTATTGTTCTTAATGATATTAATAGTGATCTTAATATCATTATCAATACTACAAATATCCAACGCATCTTTTGCAAATACCCTATAAGCACTTGTATTAGAAGAAACGTTGCTGAAGATTAGCATATTTGCACTCTCTTTAGTATTCTTACCAGTGTAAACTTCAAGCAAGTACCAGGAATTCAAGAGTAAATTTTCAACAGACAGAATCATAATGTGTGTCCAATTTCAGATGCTTCAAAGGGCCCAATTTTCCAGATGACCAGTGCTCAACTCTTCCTCAGAAATGCTTTAAGATGTCTTACTTCTGAAAAAAACAATCCCAGATTCCAAGAGTTAGGCTTGTTTATTCAGGGTTTAGAAACAATTTTAAAAACATTTGCATTTCTCAAGTCTCAATAGCTACAGCTTAAGGCCTGTTTTACATTAATATTTCAACATCTCAGTAAGTTGCCTAGTCCACAAATTTCTTGGTTCAAAAGTCTTCAAGTAGATGTGAGATGCTTCTTCCCCTAACTGAACCCAAGAGATCATTCTAGAAATAAGAATCTTCCACTTTCTCTGGGTAATTCATGTATGAGTTAAAGAGTGTATTTCACAGATGCAAATAAAAACAAAGATGCCTTTTCAGCATCACAAACCTCTATGCACCTATTTGTTTTGCCTTCCTTCCTTGCTTCCTTGCTTCCTTGCTTCCTTCCTTCCTTCCTTCCTTCCTCTCTTCCTCCCTTCCCTCTCATTTTTCAGGATCTCCTCTCAGTTGAAAATTTGCTTTGTACTCTCTGAAATAATGATTTTTTTTTAAGCAAAATACCAAGACCCTCAGGAATCTCCTAATGAATGAGACTTGAAACAGTATTTTGTCAAGCTAATTGCATGCTGTAAAAGATTCCAGGTTAAATCTGAAAATATATGTGGCTCGAGGTTGCAGTGTTATGGATGAAACACTAAGAATGTCCTTCTTCATTTTTACCTGGCTTATTTCTTTGAGCAAATAATAATAGTCTAATCATTGCCCTTGGATATACACTTGCAAGTCACTCTGAAGACAACAGGATTTTTGCCTGTATGTCCCAGGGCAAGGTTTTGCCCTATATTTCCAGTGATAATGAGTATTTTAAGCCCATTTGTAATTAATAGTTCACCAAGAGTTCTTTTTTTTTTTCCTTTCTTGTGGATAAACTGGTTAAAATGTCTAAAGTAATAGTGGAATATGCCATTCTGGCTGGCAGAAAGGCCAGTGTAGCAAAAGTGACAGGCTTTGGTTCCATTTCTTAATCATTATGAACATGACTTCATGATATTCATACATCCTTAGCTGTATGGCATGGGCACATGATGGTGATATCCTGTTGGGATTTAGTTTGTTCCTTGAGTGCGAAAGATTTAAATTGCATGTAATGAATCTGTGCAACTTTTTCTTGCTGGGCAATTCCGGCTATAATTTCATCATAATAAGTGAATGAAAACCCCTTTTATCTCTGCATTACCCATCCATCTTTGGAGTGTTTCCCACAGTGCATGTGGTGAAGTTTTTATCAGCTTAATTTTAAATGTCCCAGGTAATAGGACATCAAAACTTCCCTCTGCCATAACTGTTCTGTAAAAAAACCCAGTGTCAGGAACTTGCTCAGTTGTAAAATAATGCATTTTTTTTATTTTCCATCATTAAACCATGTACAGTCCTATTGTATGTGTGGGTACTCTTCAAGCACTTTTGTGCTATAACTGTACCAGAATCTACCTCCAAACACAGTTTTGTATACCATTTGAGTGCCCACCCTTGCCCATGGCCAATCCCTGGTCACTGGTAGATGCCAAATGCCTGGGGCTGTGCCCAGTGTCCTGCTCCCTGGATGGAGCTTTGGCATGACCTCTGGAAGCCAGGACCTGTCCTGCCTTATGCCTATGCTATCCACAGGGTCTCATAGGTAAAATCCATCTCTGTGTGTGCTTGTCCTGTCTCTTACACTGATGCCCAGTGTAAGAGAATGGGATCATTACTATCTTGGGGATGAAGCTCTTATGACAGTTTGTTGACCTGTTTTGATCTTCACTTGAGGAAGTGAGAAGACAAATGCTGTTGAATGAAGTCCTGCTGGGGGTCAAAATTTACAGGAGAAAATCAGAAATTCTGGATTGTTAAGACTCCCAGGAAATGCCAGAGCACAGAGAGACCCAGGCTGCAGATTCTGCAGCTCCCTCACACTCTTAGCCCAGAGGGACATCTGCACCTGGTGAGTGGAGCTGCTCCAGGGCAGTGCTGCTCTGGATTTCATGAAGATAATGCAGGAGCAGTTCAATTAAGAGAAGAGATTAATTAGAGAATTGCCCATAATTACACTTCCTGAGGCAGCTGCACTCTCTTTGTGTGGCTCCAGACATTCCTTCACTCTCTAGGGTGGCAGAAAAGATGGGCTTACTTCTCACACCATCTCCAAACAGGCCTTTGTATATCAGGTGTTGATCAGGTGATGAATCAATCCCACTGTGTAAATATTAAACAATATTAAGTGATAGGAAGAGAGTATAACCAAAGCAAGCTGCAGTATTGCCTAGAGGAATAAAATCTCAGCAGAAATGCGGAGAGAAATTCTGACAAGACCTATCAAACCAGAGAAATTTGCAACTCAATAACAGATTAGATTTATTTTAGACAAGTGCAAGGTAACCAACACTGGAAGGAACAGTTTAAAATACTGATACATACTGATGGATTCAGAATAAGCTGTTATTTCTTAGGAAAATAGTTCTAGGCATCATTACAGATCATTCAAAGAAGACATCTGCTGTGCATGGAGAAGTAGCAAATAAGACAGTTGGCTGCATAGAAAAGGAGCTGGTGAATAGCGAAGACAAAATTATATAAAATGCTATTGTATACAGCCTGCTCTACATCATGTCCTTACTTCAAATACAACATTTACTTTTGGTCAACTCAATTAAAGAGACTATGAGAGAAACTGGAATATATTTTGAGAAAGGCAAATGAAACTTAGAAGAATCACAGGAGAATATTTCAAATGGGGACCCAACAGAAAAGAACTAGATCCGTTAATTTGGTTAGGAGAATAGTGAAAATGTTGTGGTTTAACTCCAGCTGGCAACTAAGCCCCAAACAACTAGTTGCTCATTTCTTCCCAGTGGGATGGGGGAGAGCAAAAGTGAGGAAATTCATGGGCTGAGATAAAGACAGCCAAATAGGTAAAGCAAAAGGCAGGCACACTCACAAGGAAAACAAAACAAAGAATTCATTCACCACTTCCCATGGGCAGGCAGGTGTTCAGCCATCCCCAGGAAAGCAGGGCTCCAGCATGCGTAACAGTGACTTGAGAAGACAAACACCATCGCTCACTCCAAATGCCCTTCTTCCTTCTGCTTCCTTCAGCTTTATAGGCTGAACATGGTGCCATGTGGCGTGGAATATCAGCTGGTTGTATCGCCTGGTTGTATCGCCTCCCAACTCCTTGTGCACCCCCAGCCTCCTTACTGGTGGGGGAGAGCAGAAAAGGCCTTGACTCTGTGTAAACATCACTGAATTATCAACACTGTTTCCAGTACAAAGCTAAAGAAGACCCCCATACCAGCTACTATGAAGGAAATTGTCTATCCCAGTCAACAACATCACAGATAGGAGAGAGCTCTCCAAAATACTACACAGTGTAGAAAGAAAGCGAAGATTATAATACTGTCTCCATTTTTCTACAATGTAAGTATACTCAAAGAATGTTCTAAAAGAACACAATGAAATATCCTTAGATTGGATATTAGTAAAAAATTCTTCTCTGGAAAGGTGACCAAGCATTGGAACAGGCTGCCCAGTGAATGGGTGGAATCACCATCCCAGGAAGCATTCAGAAGATGTGTAGATGTGGTGCTTAGGGACATGGTTTAGTGGTGGACTTGGCATTGCTGGCTTAATCTTTGGACTCAGTGGCCTAAAAGGTCTTTTCCAACCTTAATGATTCTATGATACCATGATCACTCATAAAATAGTCTGCAATGCCCTGGGATGCAGGATGAAACTACAGTAAGAGTATTTAGGTCCTAATTATCCATTAATGATAATGACTGTCATTTACAGGAGGGTCTCACAACAACTGCAGGAATGCCCTGGAAGTGCCTTACTATAAATAGTAAGTCCCTTATCAGAACAGGTAAAGAGGCAGATTGGGCTAAAATTTTCTAAGTCCTGATAAGATATCAAGGTTTGTAACATCTGTCACTAACCCATTGTTAACAAAATTGAAAGGATGACACCATGACACACAGGATCTTAGAATTTTGTTAATGTAAGATTTTAGTCTGCAGCACTGAGCATCAGCTCCATCTGCTAGACTAACTCCTGGATCTACATAGATACCCCCAAGAAGCCCATAGCACCTCTGTCCCTCCATGAACCATACTCATTAATCTCTGTGGGACATTCTTCACTGTTTTTAACCCACAACTGAATTTAGAAATGTCTTCCCCCTTGCAAAAACTGGTAGCGAGGCTGATGACAGAGGGAAATGAATGTCTGGGACCTCACAGAAATGTGGAAGATGAAATTAAGGAAGAGACACATGCATGTGTTGGGAAAGGGAAGTTTAAGTTTTACATGTTTAAGTAAAAATCTTCAAATGAATGATGTATAGAGAAAAAAGTGAAACATCTGAGAGACAAGACAGTACAATGAAACAATAGAAATGGTGAAGACAAAATGGAATAGAAAGACACTGAAAGGAAAAAGGAGTGAAAGGAAAAATTATAACAGATTATTCAGAGGCCACAGAGAATAGGGATTATAAAGGCATATAAATTTGTGGGAAAAGGAAAGTAGGCAAATACAGAAGGAGCAGAGAGAAGAGGCAAAGGAAAGGAGATCTAAAATTAAAAATAAAAGACATCTTGAAATTTGCTACAGGATAAGTAAGAAAGACTGTTTCCATAGAAATAGAAATACCAGCAAAGGTTGTGGAAAGCCCTCTAAATGGCAGAAGGCAGGTAGACTGAATCAAGGATGCATGTAAGGTGAAATTTGAGAGTGAAAAACATGTACTGCCAATGTCTTCCAGTGTGGGACAGAGATTGAACCCTGCTCCATGCAGCCACCTCCAACTCGGAGTTTCTTCTGCGTAGGGGCAAAGTGAAAGACACACAACAATCTGCAGAAGAACTCAAAAAATGGACCAGTCCATTATTTGTGTCCTTCCACAAAGATTTAAAGCTAATGCTTTGTAAAAGAAAGTTCTAGTGCACTGCTACCTAGGAAGTAAAATTATTATAAATTAATTTTAGATAACTTTAAAAATTCTTTACAAAAGCTCTTTGATGTCTAATAATTTTCTGATTTTAGAATATGATGGCTACTCAGGGCAGAGTCACAAGTTCTGTAATTTCACTGACTTCCATTCTTTCCTGACATGTGATTTCACAATGCAGTTTTCCAGAACTCTGTGTCATCCACTCTGGCTATTTCATACTCATAAGGGCCTGAGATCCAAGAACAAACAAGCCTGATATCTGTTCTCCTACCACTTTCTTCAACAGGCAAGCTGGTTGGCAGGGAAACAAGTCTAAAAGAGTAGATCTTGGAAATTTGGCCACATTTTTAGGAGATGCCACTGGCTTTTGTGACTTTTTGCAATTATCATTTTTAAGTGTTACCTCCCTTGCCTTTTGCTTGCCCATTTAGATAGTTAACAGTTTCATGCAAGGTATTCTACAGCATACAGTGCTTAAAGCCATCTGGTAATGCTGCAGGGCAAGGATGGCAATCTAAAGGTAGTTGCTGCACTGTCCTTGGCTGTTACTTGCAATCTGCTTAGCTATTCACTACTCTCACTAGACGTCCTTGTCCTAGTCCAATAAAAGCACAAACATGAGATATTTGGGGTTTTTCTACGTATTTAATGAAAAGGGTTTTTTTCCTGACCTCCCTGTGAGAGATTTATACTGTAATTAGGTTGTAGTCAACAACTTCCTGTGAGCTTTTCAGCTTTTTCATTTATTGCAGGTTCAATGACTGTCAAAACCTCACTTTCTTGGGATTATTTTTTGGTTCCTGAAGAGCCTTCAGTCATCTCCATAATCTTTTTTTTATTTTGCTTCATTTAAATTCTGCAACTATTTTTCAGACTGCAACAATGTATAAACTTAGGCGTAGATGGGGATGGTAAGGGTTAAAAGACTTTTGTATTTCTATCAGATCTCCTTTCTACTCTGATTAATTTTCAAAGGTAGAAACCCTCCTTTGGGTTTCCAGTGTTGATGAAAAGGAGAAAAAAATGATGGAAGAGACAAAAAGATGGAAGGAAGAGTTGGTCTAAAATGCATATTAGGAATGAAGTACTATCTATAATTTAATATTACTTAGTCTTTCTGCTCACGGATTTGGAAGAGCTATCAGTGTAGGCAATTTCTACAGGTCTTTGCCAGTGGTGTCAGAGTCGGTATTTTGCTGATGCTTGTCCATTTCATCTGAGGCTGCCTCTTACTTCCCTCCTTTTTATATCCTGAACAGTAGTTCTTCATGCCCCATTCTATCCCCACACCTTGGCAGAGCAACATTTAATGGAAATAGAAGTGATAATGGGATTTACCTTCCCCACAATATTTAATTATCCATGAGACATACAGCTAGGCTCACCTCCGTGGCTTTTCCCTTAGTTATAGCTGACCATCCTGGTTAAACTCTTGGATTCCTGTCCTAACAGCTCTGCATTCTGTACTCAGCTTGGAAAGGGATGCATTTCTGTTGCTGTTATCAGCAGTGGGGTATCTGATGCCCTGTGAGTCTCAAATCATTTTTACTGGTAGCAAAATCCACCAGTGGCAAGATCAAAGCAAATCCTCACAGACAATAAATTCATATCCATTGAATTTAGCAGAGCTGCATTAGTGCTTATAACTTCCTATCCTTTATCTGCACTCCACTCACAGCACTGTAACAACTGTTTTTGTGGGCCATTTTATATATGCTTGTTTATCATTCCCAAGAATAATTTGATTTTATTCTTTGAAGACCGTTCTCCTGTGGCATTTTCCCATTCATATTCACCATTTAGCATTTATGGCTTCAGTTCAGCAAAGCACTTAAGCACATGCTGAAGCAAATGCATTTTAAACATGCAGAGACATATGTTCCCGGTGTATCATTAGGACTTAATATTTATATAGACACACTGCCTAGCAACCCAGCCCTGTTCCAGGAGTTCTGCTGCTGCTGCGTCTCGTACTGCCACACAACAGAATGACAAACACTGTTCCCAGAAGCTTCCAGACCTGAGCTTTGTACGCTTTATGTCCCTTGAATTTGTAATGAATATTAACCTGTGTAACCACTGCTGAGGGTTATAGGAGCTAAGGTAGCTCCCATTTGTTGATAGGGAAAATTATGCAGCAAAACAGTTGTCAATGTCAGCCTTTCCGTACCAGCACTGCAGCTGAGCCCATTACCCCTCATGGGTTTTATTTATTCTTCTGGATTTAGGTTTGGCAGCTATACCAAATCTCTGCTTCCAGGATTCAACATGGAAATTGAACATTTTGTTGATCAAGAAAAAAAACCATCTCGATGCGCTATATTGATTACATGACCATAGAGGATTTTTAAGCTCCTAAATATGCGGAACAGCAGATAACAAATCAGTATTACCAAGAAGACCAACCATTATATTAAAATATCAGTTTGCATCCCACCATAATTTTGTTCTTGCATGGTTTATTCTGTTATGGATTTCTACTGCCTTTTTGTCAGTTAATCAGTCTCTTCTGGTTTTGACCGTCATTCTGGGAAGCTTTATTTTAATTCTGTCACAAGATGGGTTGAAAAGGCCATATTTGTTATGTAAGTCCTCACAAACTGGGCTTTAGAGACTCAAACTTATATCAATGTGTCTTATATGTATTTCATCTTGTGCTCTTCTGACCCTGACAAGGCAGAGAAATAGTTTTAGATGCAAAATGTAGGGTAAGTTCCTCCTCCTGCCCTGCTTTGTAGCCTTTAATTGTTAAATGGGAAGGGCTGTGTAAGAACATTATTCTGGGACAGCTCAGCTTCTAATTTACTATGTCTAAACTGCTGTGAACACTCCAGCATTAGATCTGTCTAGTTGTTTAAATGTTAGGCTTATTCCAAGAAGATATTCCATCTACTCTGGAGACCTCCACACATCTCTCTAAGGTTATTATTATAGGCAGATCAACAAATTAAAAAGCTTTTTTGTTTAATCCAGCATGTAAACCTACTTAGCCAGTTATGAGGATTTGATTGCACCCAATCTCATGTGATAATCACTGCTGGTCCATCTATTTTACACCCACTAGTTGTTACTATGAAAAAGTGCTGGGACCATCAGGACTTTGGTCAGTTATGGTAAGGACCCTTCTGTGGTCCAGAGAACAAGGCAAATATCCTTGTTTTATCTTGACCTGCAGATGTTTTTCAACAGATCTTTTAAAACATTGCTTATATCCTTGTGTACACTGACACACACAACGAAAAGACTCGTTAGGATACTTATGAGGAAGATGTGCTCTTCTGCCTAACAAGGATGGTGTTGCAGTCTCCCGGCTCCCATTTTGCTTCAGGTGGGCTTTAACCCTGCTGAGACAGTGACTGTTCCCAAATCCCTGCTGCAGAACACCCAGCACTGCTTGCAGACACCACAGCCTTCCTGCACCAGCACTGCACAGAGAAGTCACGTTCACATCTGAATGGCAGGCAACTCTGTCAGGGATGAATTCCCAGCTGCAGCTGTCACTTTCCCCACTAGCACCATGGACAGAAGCCATTGCTTTTGCATTCCACCCTCTAATCCTTTCTCCTTTTGGAGACTCGATGGTTTTTAATCAAATTCCTAAACTAATAACATTTAAACTGAATACTTCTATCTTCCCAACACTGTTTTTCCATTATACTCCAGGATTTATTTCCTTTTTATCCTTTAAAAAGGCACCAAACACTTTGATATTTTTAATGCTGAGACAGATAAAAGAAACTGATAAGCTTGAAACAGAAGCAGCAAGGAACCCTAAGAACAGTCTGGTCTTCAACACAAAAGAGAATGTGCTCTAAGAAGTGCAACAAGAGCATCCAATTCACTAAAAGGCTTATTCTTCCCTTTTCCTTTCATCCAGAAGTAGCCAGTAAAGGCAGAATAGTAAAGAAAGCGCAGAAAAGCATACTGACCACAGCAGCCAGGAATCCCAAGGAAAGATTTTTGTCATAAATAAACATGAATTTGTTGTCTCCTGTTCAGCCTTTCTTTACAAAGCCTGAGTCATAGGCATTTCTCAAATGGATAATTATTTGATAACTAAAATTGCAGTGTGAAAATTACTCAAGCTTTTTGCAAATCCAGGTTGGATTTGCAGACTACTTTAGCCAAAATGAATAAAAGAAATGTGTAAGGGGGAGGGTGGGTAAAACTCAAATGTTTCAATTCAACATTTTTAACAAAAGTTTGATTTTTGTTTGTTTTTATCTTGAAGAGTGCTTTGGGATTGAGTGGAACAAAATTTTTATTATTTCCCCATTTCCCATTTCAGTTTTAAATAAAATCATCATTTTTGAATGTTTTGTCTGGGTGCAGAGGAAAATTTTAAGTATTTTTTAACAAGAATATTTTCTTTTTTAGTATCAAACTATTATCCTTCCCTCTTTTCAGTTACAGAATCAAAAATTTAGAACACTGGAACAAATCACAAAATGGTTTTGTGCAATCAGCAACTTTGTTTGACAGAGGCAGAAGACTAGAATAGCAAAGGGACAGATATTTATTAACAGAGGTCTCTGGAGTGCAGTTATGTTCGGCACTTGAACTTAAGGAGCTTCAGACAAAGTAGTACACACAGAGAAGACACAAGACTGGCATGGCATAAGCAACTTAATATGAGAGAAGGAACAGTAGATAAAATTAGAGGCCAGCATAACAAAAGAAGTTCTGGTAATTTGAATTAAGATGAACTGTCAAAGTTGAACCAAATCAGCTGGTATAAAACCCATGGAAAATCAAAGGTAACTTGTTTGGTTAAAAAAATTAACATTCCGAACCTAAGAGTACTTCTTCCAGACTTTATCAAGGACTGTGCACGCTTCATGTGATGTCTGTGTGTACCACTGCCACCAGCTCCTTGTTCCCTGGTACTTCAGCAAGTTTGCTTGCTCCCTGGAACCCTCTGAGGTGTTAATTGTTTGGCCCACAGCAGCAGCCTCGCTCCTTGTTGTCCAGACAATAACCAGCCCCTGTGTCATCAGCATTAGCTGTCAGTGTCATCAAACAGCAGTAAAATCTGGGTCTGAGAGTTGCTTCACAACAACTGCTTGTGGCCTGGCAGGGAAGGAAACTTTCCAACTCCACACTCTCTCTAATGCATTTTGTATTTGGAGTCTTGTTCTTCACCACCTAACAGGACATACTTCCAAAGTCTTAGGGCCCTTTTGCAGGGCTTGAGGAGGAGGAGATGGAAATGACAGAGGTAGCTACTGGAAGTGGAAAAGAGGTAGAGAAACAGCAGAGGCAGCTGAGGCTCATATTTCCACACTTCCCAGGCACTGGGCAGCACAGATGGGAACAGACTCTTTCTGTGAATGCAGTCACTAGATCCTGAGCTGTCCTAAGATTTCATACAGTATTGGCAATTTCAGCAGATAACCCTTTCTATGTCACTTCATGTTCACTGCAGTTCTGGGATAACTCTTGAGCTGCCAAATCACACTTACCTCAGCCTCTTTGTGTTCAGCACACAACCGGCTCTCCCCAGACCTGCACCCAGATAGGCATCTCCAGGGATCACTCTCAAGGGACTGATGAGAAGAGTATCCTGTGGGTGAATGCACTGCATGATCGTGCTCAGGAGTCTCAAGTCCTTGTAAGTTTTCCCCCCATTTATTGCTTTTCCAGATAAGGCAAAAAGAAACCTCTTACAGTTAAATATTCATGCAATTTGAGTGGGAAAATGTTGCTGCTCTTTGCATACATTAGGCTCATCTTTTCAATTGAGAATGAAAAAAACAGTGTTCAATGTTCAAAATCCATAAATGACTTGCATTAATACCTTTATTCCTTAACAGGTGGAACATAAAATTCAAAGTTTCACTGGGCTTTTTTCAAAATATGTAGAGGTTGTTCCTGAATTTCTGTAAGAAGGACCACTCCGGAGAAAGTGTATAATAACTCTGGTGGGAAGTCTGTGTACTTAAGAAAAAAGAAGTAAGAAAGAATCCTTACATCTTCATCTTAGCAGATTCACTGGCTTACCTATGTGGTTGCATTTAAAACACTAATATAAAGCTTGCAATAGAACAAGTACATGTAGAAGTGAGACTCTGTCCTACAGACCCTGTGTACTGTACATCCGTTGCTCACTGACTGTGGTTTTACTTCGGATTCTTGTTGTGACACTAAAGATGAAGAGCAGGCTTTTCCTGAGGGAAAAAGAAAAGGAGAAAAGTAGAGTACAGATAGAGAAAGAAAGGATGGAAAAACAGTAGGAATGAAAACGTTTGATGGTGCATTTGCTATCTTTATTCGAAAAAGTCAGAAAAGCTGTGCAAAACCACATTATCCTTATCCTGAGAAACAGGGGTACTGAAGATGTGATTGCAGCTGGGTAGGGAGAACATGACTTCAGCATTCTGCAGGGTTCATGGAAAAAGAAGAGGCATGCTCCACACAATGCTAATAGCTCCTGGGGCTTCTCAGAGCACCTCTATCAGCAGCTCCTGTATGCAGTTAAGATGCTGCTGGATCCAACATAACCTGAGGTACCACCTCAGAGTGTTAACCAAGGCTGCTATACTTGTCTCATGTCTTTCTGATCCTTCCAGGGACACCACACTAGAAGCAATGGATCCTTTATGTCAGCCAGTCTACGGATTTCTCTGATTAGAAAGAGAAAGAAAGGTATGCCATGAGAGGGAGACAGAGTGCCATATGAAATGTATGTATTTCCAGGGTTTTTTTTATTTAATATGAACCCAGAGATATCTCTGCATATTTGCTTACTGTTATTGTTTTGATTGCCCACTGACATTCAATTGCCAGAAATCTATTTCCAATTTATTAGGTCATGTTTCCTTTGCTGCTACCTTTTGTCCTGACAAAAATAGGTCCAAATCAACTTGTCATTGAAAAAATAGGCTCATTCACATCTCCTGTAATTTATTCCCTTCCTTCCCTTTTTGTCTCTGTCTTTCTACAGCATTTTCACTCTTTTTCTTCTCTATTTTTGTTTTCCTTTGTGGCATATCCAGGAAAAATGAGTAGTGAGTGAAGATAAATTAATCTGTGGTTATGGGCATGCCTGCATTTGATGATGGTGAGACACAGAGAAAATCATCTACATACATCAAATCTGATAGCAGTAGAAGATAGCTAAGCTTCCCTGAAATCATCCAGGTCCACATTTGGCCAATCAGCATTTGCTTTAGGCAAAGGAAGTGCATCTTTCCATTTACAAAATCACAGCATCACAGAACAAGTTGAGTTGGAAGGGATCCACAAGGATCATTGACTCCAACTCCTGGCCCTGCACAGGACATCCCAAGAGTCACACCATGTGCCTTGGAGCATTGTCCAAATGCTTGCTGAACTCTGTCAGGCTGGTGCTGTGACCACTTCCCTGGGGAGCCTGCTCCCAGTGCCTGACCACCCTCTGGGAGAAAAACTTTTCCTGATACCCAGCCTAAACCTCTCCTGACACAGCTTCAGGCCATTCCCTGCGGTCCTGTCACTGTCACCACAGAGAAGAGATTAGTGCCTGCCCCTCCTCATCCCCTCAGGAAGAAGTTGTAACTGCAATGATGTCTTTCCTTAGCCTCTTTTTCCCCAGGTTGAACAGACCAAGTGATTAAGCAGGTGGCAGGTTGGAATATGAGTGGTATTTATCTGCATCACTGATGTTAAGTCAGTCTCAATGCTGGTTCATCCACGGGGATGAAGACCAATTTGTGCAATGTTCCCATCTGGCAAATGACATCTAGGGACCTCTCCATAATATGAGGCAGTGATTCCTAGGGAGCAAATAGTGTTCAAATAGTCACTTAGCAGACTGATGATGGGGCAGATATAAGTTTATAAGCCCAGGCAGACAAGGAAGTGTTATTGCTCCCACAGGAGACAGCTGGTGCCTGCTGGATAAGTATAGGAACAGTTTTGCATTTCAGACTAGTGTCATCCAGCCCTGAGCTCCGCTTTGAATTTTTCCTTCCTACATGTGATTTCCAACAGCCCACTGCCAGGCTAACATTTCTTCTCACTGCTGCTCATGGATGGCTTCCTTGCTGTTTGGAAATTCCAACAGGGCGTTGTGACTGAGCCACGTCAGGGGGATTGACAGGTTTGTACACACAGAGTGGGCTGGGGCATCCAAGAAATTCTGATGACATCTCACATGTGAAGGCAGAAGAGATAATGGATTTGGTAGGCTGAGGAGCAACCAAAGCAGGTTTCAGCCCATGAGCCTTGAGGAGGAATGGGGCCAGTCAAGAGTTTGAGTTTGATGCATGGGATTACTGAGATACATGAAGGGGAGGCAAAGAAAGATGAACAGATTAACAGCCATGGGAAAAGAGAGCCATTAGATTAGGTGGAGAATTCAAGGAAGAAGCAGGAAGAAATACCACAAAAGAATATCTTCCTCACCAAAGATGACTGCTATGAGCTTTGCTCTTCCTTCTTACCACATCCCACATCAGGAAGGAAATGACATTTGACTTTCATGCTTTCATCACTAAGGTTCCCATAAGGAAGAACAGCTTGTGGAGTTTGCACATTTGCAGAGGAGACCAGACCAGACCTCTTTCCATTAGGAGATTCTTCTCACTCTTCCTAACCTTTCTAACAGAACAGTTCTTATACAGATCTTGTATTTACTACAGGTCTTCCCTACAAGTCCAGCAGCACAAGCATCCACTGTCTTACCACTATCCCCCCATGTGGATAACGTGACTGACCCTGAATTTAAGTCAAGCAACAGTTTGTGCTGCTAATGCAGGAGGATAGTCTGAGTACCTAAGTCTGCCAAAAGCTGTGGAGTTTGCTTTGGTTTCTGTTTGCCCACTGTAAAATGGAAAATAGGAATACCTCTTTCTTCCTTTGTTCAGTAGGACCATGTACATGGCTTGGCCCAGGAGATGCAATCACTTCTACTCCAGCTTTGAACCTGTGGAAGAAAAAGCAGAAATGTCAAAATATCTGTCTGGGGGTAGCCATGAACATAGCCCAGACAAAGGTTTCCTTTTGGTGGGAGAAAACACTGAAAAGGAAGTCCAGGATTGGTCCATCTTATCTAGTCAGGCGGTAACCTCTTAGAGGAAGGTACTGGCTACCAGTATGGGCTTTACCTGTTAGGGAATTATGATCCCAGATTTCTGTCTTGTCCATCTTAACATTTCCTTCCTCTTCATTCCCCAAGAGCACTGCAGATTTCAAAATGCTTTCTTGGCAGCTTCTTTTGTTAGTTTTTTTTCTTTGTTTCATTTTTTTTTGTCTTTGTTGTCAAGAATGTCTAAAGACTCATCTGGAGGTGTATAGACAACATGAAATTTCTCAGTTTGGGTTGCCTTATGTCTGTGTATTTAGCAAGGTCAGCTCTGAGAAAGGATTTGTCTTCTCTTGTATGCAAGCTTTGTCATTTTGCCATTTGTCTGTGCTGTTCGCCAAGTTTCACTGAAAAAGTCAAGCTCCCTTCCACTTCTTGCAAATCAGGGCAGCAGCCACAGCACTGCACTGTGCCCTCATGAAATGCGTGTGTGTCTGTGGGGAAGGGAAGCAGAAGCCACCCCTTTATGTCTTGTGTTTGATCTAGCCCTGCCCTTCCTTGGACACAGCTCTTCCTTGAGCAGAGTCTTGCATCAGGCAGCATACAAGAGTCCCTCTGACCTAGGTTGTTCCCTGATCCTGTCTCAGTGAGAAAGGCTGTAGCAGACAGAATACCAGATACCATCATTTACTCTGCTGTACTATCTTATGGGGGAAATCTACACATTTGAAAATTCAGTGACCATGTTTTAGCTCTTAATTCCAGTCACTCTAACAAAATGAATAGATCACATAGGAGACAACATCTGTTACCGAAGAAGTGAATCAAGGCCACTTATTTATATATTTCACTTCAAGCAACCAGTTTGAAAACCTCAGCATCCTTGAATACTAGTGTTGTCTGTTAACACAGCTGCTACTCTCTTGCCATTGTCTCTCAACAATCCTCCAGCCTGATACATCACAATAGCCCATCTGAAAGCATTGCTGGCAGCATTGTATGAAGCTTGTCAGCTCCCCTCTTTCTTCCCATGCAGTCATAACCCAGGTATCCTCTGTGTGTGGATTGATGATGCTGTCTGCTAAAAAACTGTTGCTTGAGAACAGGTGGGTAGATTCCCAAAGAGTGCAGCTTCTGCTTTAGGCTTCCTTATTTAAATATATATATAGACTGGAGGTAATTTTAATCCAAATCTAAAAAACAACATGCATCTGAAAGATTTATTTGGGCCCTTGGATCTCCTTTTTAAGCCATTTGGATCCAAATTCCTCCAAGTTTTACAACTGTCTAGATTTATGCAGTGAATAGTGATGGAGCAGGTGTGGTAAGAGTCCAAGACACTAAAAAGTATGGATGCAGAATTATAGTTCCAAGTATGATGTTTTTCATGGTTTAGTATGGGACCCCTTCAGGGGTAATAAAGTTCAGATCTGTGTTCTCAAGGAGAGTCACACCTCGCTGATACTGCCAGCAATGCCCTCCTTCCTGCATCTGTACCCTGTGCAGCAAACCTCCATGGTAAGGGAGCGTGTTCTCCAACTGGAAAACTACTGACAAACCTTTTGTATTAAGAAAAGAGCACTGATTGGGACACAGAAGGTGAGGGAAACAGAAAGAGAAGGTGATTTCAATTTTGCAATAAAAGTAGAAATAATTATGATAAAAAACGCCAATTATTTTTCTTTTAAAAATTGGTTAAAAAGCACTGGAAGAAGTTTTTCTGTCTACTCCTTGACATTTCCCTGCTCCTCCAGGAATTCCTATTTAGCCTAATTAGGCACTGTTTCTCCTTCATTTGGGTTCCATAACTCATTAGCTTCCAGCTGGGCAACTCATGATTCTAGGATGTCTAATTACCTTCTTCTAGCAGATATCCTGATTGCCTCTGGTCAAAAAATGCTGATCCAGTCCCCTCAGCTGATCTGAACTGATCTCGAAATGAGTTGTATCATTAGCCCCTTCTAATTTCATCCATTCTTTCTACACATTCCCCTTGGCCAAGATCAACATCTCATGCGACCTGATGCCACAGAGGACCAAGAATATAACACAGTTGGTAGCTTAAAGGGGAACACTCACTAATTCTTTTGGTCTGCATTATTTTGAAAATATTAAGAAGTTTAGTTTGAGGTTACTGAGGCCCATAGGTGGATGAATATCTTCATCTCTTTCAGCTAACCACAGAGGCTAGCTCTTTTTCTCTTCTTTTCAAGGGTGACATTAAATCCATTTTAATCAGGTATGAGACCCTAATTCAATTTTGACTTTTTTCTGGGACTGTATCCAAAGTTAATTTTTCACAGTCTCATTCAAGTTTAGCTCAGTTAAATTCAAAGTAAAGTTTATGATATTCTTTTAAATTTGGATTAACTACATCAATGTACATCCAGACTTTAGTAAGGGGCTCATTCCATTCTTTTTGTGGTTCAGTTTATTCGGATTTAATTGACTAATATTTTCTAAAGACAAAAACTCTTCCCTTGCAAGAACAAATGCTTATTTATCCACAAAGATTGTAATTTTTGTCTGTAATAAATGCACCAATCAAAAGACATCTGCTGTAGTGGGGAGGAATTGCACTGTTTGAATTGTTAAGACAGATCAGCATTGAAGTATTTTGTTGATTTATTAATGACAGATACTTAAATGCCAGTTGGTAAAATAAATGTTTGGGATATAATGGCAGCAATAAACCAACTGATAAACCATAAGACCAAACTTCCACCTTACAACTTCGTACACCTACGCATTTCTAAACATCTTTTTACAACCAGTACAAAACTCCTAACCTCACCAATACACATACACAGAACTAATTTTCCAAAGGTGGGCTGTGTGGGTACCTCCACACTCAACTACTAGAGAGCTAGAGATTGTTAGTAGCTGCGACTATGAGTGAGATATCTACAACGTGACCTCTCATATTTGTTCTAAATGGCATTAAATTGTGTTCTCTCTTTCCAGTAGCCTCTTTCTGTCTCACTTTCCCAAGCTTTATATAACAATTTCACTTGGGCTGCAGAGAAATTTGAAGAAATTCCACTGAATTGTGTTCTTATTTCTCATTGCTGTAGACTATTGTTTCCAGACTAAAGGCTGCAGCTAAAGTGTCATTTTCTTATGTGAAAAAAAGGAGACTTAGCCTCTCCCTGGAACAAAAGTGTCTACCCATTGTCTGTCATGAATAAAGGCTTCTTTATTTTATTATATCCTCACTAATTACAGGGAAGTTCTGTGCTGGTATTCTGCCACTCACCCTGCTCTGGTGATTCAGTCACCTGGAGGTGATGGAGATTGTGCTTCAGCTGTAATTGAGACAGTCCTTCTAAATCATTGCTCAGCAGTCAGTCGCTCTGAGTGCAGGGCTGTAACCACCACCCTAAAATTTCTGCTCTGATCCGGGTGCTTAGGGATATGAGAGGCTGAGGAAGTGGCTTGTGTTGCCATTACCAGAGTAGCATCAGTATTTCAGACAGAGCTCTGTATTTCTGTGGCAATGATATCTGGAGCGAGCCAGGGACACGGCAGTGAATTCATGCTGCAAGCGCATCGAATCTGCTTCTCGGGTGTGGAAGTTGATACCAGTAAAGGTGACTTATTTAAGACCACACAAACTAGGTCAAAGGGATTAGACTCTGGAAAATATGTTTAACCCAAGGGACTAGGACTTTTTTACTGTCAGGATTCTGAGTTTCCAAAATGGGATACATTGAACAGATGATGTTCAAATTAAAGCAGTAAGGCTGAGCTTATGTTTCAAGAATTTCCACCCTAAGGACTGTATACTGACTTCATTTTCTCATTACTTCACCAAATATTTTGATATCCAGTTGTGAATTTGAGTCTTCCTTGAGTTGTTACATTTCCCCATGAAATGACAATTTTTCATCTGTCATTAAAAAGTGTATTATAAAGACCCTGGCCATAGCACAGAAAGATGATGCCTTTGTGAAGATAAAATATTTTGCTTTTGGAGCAACTGTGTTGTCAAAGATAAGGGTTTTTTCCTTCATAACACTTTGATGGAATATTATTTCTCTTATGCCTACTTATTATAATCTATGATTTGGTGGTTTTTACTTTTACTGGAGATAGTTAACTCCTTGTCTTAGGCATGTTGACCACTTTAAGTTCATCTATTTGTCAGGTGTGCAATTTATAAAGTCCTTTTGCTGACATAAATGCAATGTGGCACATCCTTCCATAAGTGAAATGACAGATTTTGCTGTTGAAAGGATCAGCTGATGTAACACATTTTACTATTTCAAAAGAATAACAACTTCATAAGAGTAAATAACATCTTTCCAAGAAGTTACTGCTGCCTCTTTAGGTGCAGGTGGATGTGCTCCCTCCCCCTTATACTCCAAAAACTAGGTTAGCTGATATTTTGCCCTGATGTGCCAACAATAGCATAATATGATAGATTAATCCAAGGCAGTCACAATTAATTCCTAACCAGTTTTAATTTAATTTTCCTTTTTACATAAACCCAATTTACCTCTGTGGAGGTGTGACACGTCTGATTACACACAGAGATGCTGGGAGCAGCCATGCTTGGAGAGGGAGAGGGAGGGAGAGAGAGACAAGAGTGAGCTCTGTGCACGATGTGATAAGAGATCAAAGCTAACAGAGCTCCTCAATATTTCTATTAGCAATAATTCAAAGGAACCTGCATTTCAAATGTACCTCTGTAACTGCTTTAATTGCAGAGATAATGACTTTGAATCTTGGTAAAGAAAAAGAGTCAGGGGTCGTTTCTCTAAGCAGCAGAAATTATGGAAATTAGAAAGTCTAGTTAAGGTAAATAATCCTTGTAGCCTCCTGCTTCCTCCTGGCTTTAGAATACTTGGTTTTCAGCTCATGAGAGAGTAGCTGAGCAGTTGATGGTGATGTGCATTGGGCCTCTTGCAGGAATCAGAGGCATATTTTAAAATGATCTTTAAGCTCTACCATGGGCTTTCTGTTTTGCTTCCCTTTCATGACCTTCTATACCAGCTCCAAGAACAAACTTTCAAAGCTGTTTCAAATTTTCCTTTCCCTTGGTAGTGTAGGCTTGGTTGAGTATGTGTGAGTTGATGTGTGTGTGTGCACCCCTGTGAGAACCCATGGCTTTGTAGTGATTTCTAATTCTTTAAAAGCTTATGGGCCACACTCCCAAAGCACAGTCTGTTTAAATAATTTCATTCAACTGGAATTACATATTCCAGAAATTTGAGAAGTTTAGCAGCAATGGTGGCTTTAAATATTTTAACATATTTGAAGACAAAACCTTTCACTGTGACTAGGTTTACCCCATGTGAATTTTAAGCAAGTGGTAAAGCTGAAATCACAAGGGCTGTTGCTTGGCTGTTGTGACACACCAAAATAAAAGTTAGAAGGCAGGAGACTGACAAGGATTTTAACTGTCCAACACACATAGGTAGCCCAAGGGCTTGGTGTGGTGAGAGACTTATTGCTGAAAGGAGAAAGGGCTTGTGCAGGGAAAATAATCATTAAATGATACCCAGAAGGAATATAAACATCAGAGATCAAGTGGAAAGGTTCATCATTGCAAGTACAGTTCTAGGTGTTGGGATACAACGATGTATTTCAGATACTGAAGAATTTAGATTCAAAAATCAGACTTTGCAGCCCAGAGCTGTACCTGGTTGCCCATCCAGAGATGAGCCTGTGTCACACTGCAGCCTGGTTCTCACCTGCCCTGAATGGCTTTGACCTTCCACATCTCAGGAATCCAAACACACCTCCTGACAAGTGTCTTGGAGTTCATATGAAAGGGGATTTGCCAGCCTGAATGTCAGGGAGAGGGGATGGCTCACTGTGTGCTACAGCTTTTCCCTCATGAGCTCTGTCTGGGAAGGCAGGAGCAGCCACAGATCTGCTCTAGCACAGAGCAGAGCCTCTGGAAGACCTTCAGTAATTTTACAGATACATGGCACAGGAAATCATTTTGAAGCCATCATTCCCAAATCCTTTCCATCTTTTTTCCCTACTCCACAACAGCAGGAAGAGAGAGCCCTGTCCTTTAAGAAGTACCTGATTCCCATTGATATCACTGGGAATAAGGCACTCAAATACCTTGGGGAATCAGGCAGTGAGACTCTCATTGCTGGAATGCATCTGTGTGAAACAGTCACCACAAAAGTGTGTGCTTATTTGGCAAGGTCATTTCTGACGCCCACTACCAAAGCTTGCTCAAGCAGGGTTACTCAGCACTTGTCAGACTTGTGAGCTTCCAGTGTGAATGAAATCCTCATCCCATTAAGCTCCAGGTGGTAGCCCATACCACAGGGTTTTAAAAGTCACCAGTCCATAGGAAAATGCTGTGAAAAGTGACAGGCACCAACCCAGAAAACCTGTAAGGGCTAATGCCTGTGGTCAGACCATGTAGTTCCATACTCAGGGCTACAGGAAGTGATTTGCTGGCTTTGAATTTGATATTTCTGAATCCAGAAGCTCCAAGTGGTACTGAAGCTGAACAGGTTGCCCAGAGAGGTGGATGGGTACCCCATCCTGGAAATATTCAAGATCAGGTTGGATGGGGCTCTGAGAAACCTGATCTAGTTGAAGATATCTCTGGTCATTGCAGGGCAGTTGGACTAAGTGGCCTTTAAAGGTCCCTTTTAACCCAAACTCTTCTATAATTCTATGATTGTATTATTGTTTTTCTCCTGTGTTATTTATCTCTAAGCAGTAACGAGGACTAGATGAAGTTAGGGATCAAGCTTTGGGTATGTTTGGCAAAGACTGAAAATTACAGCTGTTTCTCATTTGTTCTCTTTCCAGGTACTTTGTCATGATTTCTAGCTGTTTAGAGATGATTGCATCAATCCTCGACTTTCTCCATCCAGATTCTTATAAAGGCAGAGTTCAGACTGGCTGGAGAAATCTTCGTCTCATTTATTTGATTTTGTCTACTCATGATCTAGCTTAGATCAATTCTATTAATAATACAACTAAAACTTTTGCAGTGTTTTCCAGGTGGACTGTGGTGGTTAAAGAGTTAATCTTCCTATTTTCTCACACATTTCACATTTTAAGAAACTAAGAAAAACCTACCTTAATTGCTTCTATGCCAAGCACTCTGTACTTTGACCGTGTTCATTCAGTTCCATCCTTCAAATGTGTTCTGAAAACTGAAGATTGTGACATATTTAATGTAGCTTTTCCTTGAAGTGGGGAATATGCATATTTTTTAAAGCCCACATGCAAGAAGAATGCCAAAAATTTTATTACATTTGGATTTTGCTTCACATTTGCTTTTTCTATTGCTGTCTCTCTATTCAGGGACTAGGTTATTCCATACAGTTTCTGTGTCAGTAATGTCTATCTGCCATGCTTGACTGGCAATTACCACTCCTCTCTCTTAGCACCTTGCATTCTTCATTTTATACTCCACCTTATACACCTCTTCAGCAAAGGAGAAGTGGGTCATCCTGAGAAAAACAGAAAAGCAGTGACAAAATCAGAGAAATTAAATATAGAGATCTCTACCTCATCTGACCTTTTTCTGGGCCATTTTGCAGAGCCATTCAGAAGTAAAAAAGAATCTTTTTCATGGATGATGATGATCTGTAATCAAATAGGCATTTACCTGGCTTAGGTACCTGAATTTGCAGTCAGGGCCCAGCATTTTGGTTCCCAAAGTCTTCTTCGGGTTATCTTTCAGCATCCTTGCTGACTTAATTAAAGGTTTAGAAATTCATTTGAATAGTGGAAATCATCACCAGAAAGGAAACAACCTTGTTCAATATTGTGTTATTATGATACCCTATTCTTCTCCTTTCATATAGAAGGCCAGGTTTTCTCCTGGATATCTTTCTAAGGCATATCTATTTTAACCAATGTCAGCTTTCCTAAATTCTACCAGAAATCCTTCCACCATGAACATATCCAGACAAAAAATGGCCTCTCAGCTTGTTAATCCAAAGTTTTGCTTTTCTTAATTCTGTGGCAAAACTCTGCAACTGCATTCATGAGGAAATCCCAAGGGCTTGTTTAGACCAGTTGTTACGTTTATGACTCCAATCAATAGCATATGGCAGTTAGTAGAACGGAGATAAATGTAAAGTATATACACAGCATTTGCATCCAGAATTCTGAATGGGAAAGAACAAACTTTAAAGTAATTATTTGCAGAATTCTACACATCCTGCACTTTACCAGGCTTGACTTCATGCTTCTCTAATGAGCTTTTTGAAAAGTTTAGAGAAAAAGTATTTGTGTTTGCCCCATGCCACATAACGGGTAAAAGAAGAACAAAGGGCAGATATTTACTGAGTATATGAGTTTACTTAGTAGCAAGACCATCATGAATCTTGGGCTCAGAGGCTGACCTCCTGTGAAGGTAACCAAATTGGTGATTGGATGCTTTTAATTATAATAATTATTTCTCCATTAGGTTAAGGGACCTTGCTGCCTTCAGCATTACATAGTAAGGCAGCAAGGTGACTCTTGGCTCAAAGAGCTGTCTAAGATGTTAAAAAAGTGGCTGCAACACACACAATAGAGAGCACAAAATCAAATCCAGGCTGTCGTGGCTGTGTGACCAGGCATAAACACAGGACCTCCACTCAGTTTGCTGGTATTGTCCAGTGCTGCAAGGGCAGGCTGCCTTTGTCCACAGCTGCTGAAAGTCTGGAGTGTGCAGAAGGAGTCTCAGCAATCCTCACCACTGCTCAGCTCACTTATTATTGCTGGTGTACACAAAGTTCTAAGAAACTTCAAAGAGAACGAGAGACGTGGTGCTGCACATTGCAATATGCTCAGTCATCATCTTTCCCAATCTCCATGTATTTTTGCTCCACAGCAGCTGCATTATAAGATTTACCACTGGTACTGCAGCACTGCTTCCATTTCATGTTTCTCCCACAGACCTAAGTTGGGACATTGCCGCTGACTCTAATTTTCTGCAGCCTACAGCCTTAAAGGTTTGCACACTTGTCCTTTGTAAGGAGCAGGAAGTTCCTCGGTGAGACAATTGTAGTATAGGTATAAGAGCAAGAAAAACATGCCTTTGAGAGAAAAAAGGAAAACTTTTCACTTAAACAGATGATACTTAATGAGTAAAACTCTAAATGCTGCTCCTGAACACAATGTTTTTTGCTCCCTCTGCTGGCTCTTACACGGCAGCTCAGCAGCATCTCTGCCAAAGCAAGCTGCTGGTGGCTGGCTTTGGGCACAGGGCTCAGCACAGCTGGTGTTGCAGAGGATGGCTGCAGGAGTAGCTGCTGGCATCACTGACATTGTGCCCACCCTTCCCTTCAGGGAGAAATAAAAAAACTCAACAAACCAACAACCCTGCAAGCACAAATCTGACAACAAAGTCACAAGAAATTATCATTATAGCATTTTACAGTGTGCATCAGGCTTGCAAATCTAATCACTTCTCACTTCAAGGCAAAATTAGTGAAAAAGAAAAGGAAGAAAGCTTGCTCTCAGTTGACACAAAAAAATGTTGTTGTGTGACATAAGAATAGTCCTAAGAATCTCACATAAATAAACATACCACTAAAATAATTTATTAGAAAGAAAATCCCTCCCTTAGTTGAGAGATTAAATCTATTCAGATCTCACCATGGCCATCTCTTCACTGAGCAGTTATAACCCTGATCCAAAATAAAGATTGATTTAATTACATTCACAGGTAATACAAAACCAGAAATTGTTGCAAATCCCAAGGAGAAAAGAGAAGTAGTGTAGATTGCATTTAATTCCATGTAGCTTCTTGTACTTGCCCTGTAACTGTCAAAGCTGAGAAAGAAATAGAGTTTGAAAATAAAACAAAATTAGATTCAGCCTGGGAAAATGCACACAGGGGAAAACTCATCTGAAACTAAATTTTTTTTGAGGAAAGGGAAATACTTGAAGAGCTGACTGGTGAGAGATGGATGGTGGGAATGAATAAATGAGTTACAAGTCTGCAATGCAATGCACTGAAGAGAAAAGCCAATGTGATTACAAGTTTCTTCCACCTGAGGTTACGCAATCATGCACGAAAGATTAAAAGATCTAATTTGGCCAAAATCAGTCTGTTTCTTTCGATGGGGGTCATTTTGTTCCGGATGCGTGCCCCAGCACGCAGAGTTTGCGTGTATTGTGGGGAAAGCAGCATCCAGCAAACACCAGCAAACACAGCTGATTTTCCTGATCCTCTAGATCACATAACTCAAAGCTTCAGGTGTCACAGTCAGCAGCACATGTACCTTGTAGAGGATACAGTGGGGAAGCACTGCAGACAGCTGATGACAGGGTTTTCCCAGGGATCCTGTTGTGGCACTGCAAGACCGAAAAATGAATGTGGACCGGGCTCTCAGATCCAGAATGAGAGGTAAATTTGAATTGAATAAGAGATGTAGGTTTAATATCTATGGCTAGTGTATCTCTAACCAAAAAATAATCAGCAAAAAGAGAGGGAGAGTTGGATCCATAGGGAGTGGGACTTTAAAGAAATGACAGGTAAGTGAGAGGAGGATTTGAAGGACAATTTATGTGTTGAAAATGTTCTAGTAACGAGCTCTAATAGACTTCTGAATAATCCCAGGGGAAACAGTAGAAACCATTCATACATAAAAAAGCCCAGGTCAAAGAACTAATGAACAGAAAAATAAAGGACAGTCCTAAAATGGCTGCAGAGAGATGACAAGACGAGCTGATATGATCTCTAACTCACATTATGCTATATCAAAACATCACTGAGCTCTCAGGAACAGGAGTGAGGCCAAATTTAGCCCTGGTAAAAGCAGATTAATCTGTTTAAAAGACAGGAGATGGCAGATTATGGTGATATGCACTAAGCTCCTGACAAACATTATCAGCCAGTAATTCCTGAACCATACACATGCATTTTAGTTGTTTTCAGTATTGATGGAGAAATTCAGAATGCAAGATGCCACTCAGCAGGTGGAAAATGTGTTATATCTCTTGATAAGCTAATTCAGCAGTTAATTATCCTGATTCTTTAAAACATGCACTTTGCTTCCAGTTTGATATTTTACTCCTGTTTTCTAACGATTGGGCTTCGTCATGCCTTTGCTAAAGAGCCTTCAAACACTTTCCTGCCTGCATAGGCAATGCAGCCTGCAAACTAATCTCCATGAAGTCAAATTAAGGCATTCAATCCCCAAGAGAGACGTGATTTAAAACTCATCCCTCCTGTTGTTTTCTCCTATTGGCTAATTTAAGTAGCTCTCTTCTCAGCATGCTGGCTCTAGTGAATTCTGTTCCTTAGCACCCAACCCTCCAAAGTGTCGTTAAATCAGGAATGAAGGGTTTGAAAGCCAGGCGCTGCAGTGTTCAGTGTTAGCAATGGAAATACTTTCCTGGATCTGTGCCCCAGGCTTTGCAACCCTAAAAAAAGAAAACTCTAGCTAGACATGCCTATCCTATGGATCTTGACATCTCCACACCAATATTTCAGGAGTGCTGTGTTACCTCTGCTACTCCTTTCCTCTAAATCTGAGATCTTGCATTATGGAATATCCCATTGCAAGTTATAGAGAGGGTATTTAATGCCACTATTAACAGCTGGTCTAATAGATTACTAGATAGTGACCCACAGACAGGACATAAAGAATTATGAAGAGAAGAAGGTGAAGTAAATTTGGACACATTATGAATGGATGCAGTGACATCAGGTTCATAGAAAGTTAGTTTTAAATCAGTGATAGGTTGGGCCTCTGCTTATTTAGTGGGTCATAGTGAAGAACTGCTGTTTTGGGAATCGCCACAATATGTAGAAAGATACCCAAAATTGGCAGGGCTTGCCACGTATCTATCAGATAGGGCAAGAGTGTGTCATTAACTGAAATAATAACCTATTCAACTGGAAACACCTTAAGATAATTATTTGACTGAAACCTACCAGGAGAACTAGTTCCTTCATGGCTCTGCTGATGGATGAAGCAGCTGGAGAACCTCAGCAGTAAAAGTAAAGAATGAGGAATTCATGGTGGGATATACAAGGTCAAGTGCTTCACAGGCAGACCAGTAAGCTTTGGTTGAGGCACAAAAAGGAGAAATGCCAGATTTTATAGGTGAAGTTTTGATTAACTGTGGGACTAACCAAGCTCAAAAGAAGCCAGTCTGGAGGCAGTTCAGAGGCACCACAGTTGGGAGACTTAGCCAGCTGGTCAGATTGATAGACAGCTGCAGGAGTGATTCAGCCCAGCTTAGGTCTGATTCACGCTCTAGAAGTGCCAAGCTTTTGATTTAGATCTTAGGTAAGACTGACTCACTCCCTGAAGGTGCCTTTCTCCAAAAGCTGGAGAGGACCCACAGAACAGAAGGGGCTAAAAGACAGCTGGAAGAACCAGATCTACCCACAACTGATTTTCATTGCAACCTGTCCCAGATAACTGAGGCTGAGGACAAACTGGCTGCATGATCGGAGTCTAGGAAAGGGTTTGTGCAGGTGCGGAGTCAGAGAATGTGGTGCTTTCCTGGGAGACAAAGTCATGACAAGGGAAGCTCCAGAGCAGTTATATCCCAACAGAGGGAAGCGCATTGTGTCAGACTGCAGGTACCTAAACACATCAGCCTAATGAGATTCCCACAATAAGCAGATTACAAGGATTGACTGAATGCCAAAATCATCATGTACATTTGGCAGTTTTATAGCTATTATTAAGCATGTGTGTTTCAGCTGACTCTGAAGAAGCAACCTAGAAGAGGTCATACCTTTCTAAACCAAAACCAATAATAGGTATTTACTCTTTATTTAAGGAAGAACTCTTTAATTGCTTTTAACTATTGAAGAGGTGAGTATTTTTGCCTGTACCCATCTTACTCTCTTGATTCTATGTGGTTTTGAAAGCTATTGGGTGAAACATACACTGCAGGATGTGGAAGGTGGATCTTCCTGCTTGGTTCTGTCCTTACTGTAGTGGTGATTAGTTATTTCTTAATGCTATAGTGAAGCTGGTTTTATTACTGTTTATGAGGTGCCACAAGGCTCTTGGGTGTACAGGACAATGACCTTGTAAAAATTTGTGTTTGGATGGTGTGTAAACTATACACTTGACAGTCAAACCCAGGGATTAAATATTGCCTTTTACCTGCTCCTCAAAAGAGAGGTACTACACAAAAATTATTTCCCAATTATTTCTGCAGATAAAACTCATTATGACTTTCTCAATTCTTAATCAATACTTTAAAGGCCCTCTGTTTTATAGAACATCTCATCAATATTTTATTTATTTTAATAATTTATCCTTTATTACAGAACCAGATGGAGCCTGCGGCACACTTGTCCTCAGGAAACCAGAACGAGGAGAAGGTGCCCAGAATCTATATCACCTGGGACTGAAGACTCTCATTTTCCTCTCTCCTGTCCATATGTCAGCTAAGTCTTGGGTTCAGTCACAGGAACTAACCATATCCAGTGGTCCTGCAGTTACACTGTCACCTTGGGATGGCAGGCTTGTGGAGAGGAGATTGTTCTGCTCTCCTTAGTACTGATTCCTAACTGTGGGAAATGCCATCTGTTCCTGCTGAATGGCTCACATGTCTCAGGAGACCTTAACATAATTTGCCAGGTTTCCCTGGGTGCTCTCTGGACTTGGGGTAAAGGAGTAAAGTGTTGTGATGAATGTGATCAATCGCATTCTTTTCTCTGAAGCTGGGGAGCTGAGTGACAGTCATCTCAGCTGAAGGGTCTTGGGTGCATGATATTTTCTAAATTGCCTCTTGCCCTTTCCTGGTTGTATTTATAAACATGTATGATCCCAATCAAGAAAAGTTTGGGGTTTTTTATTTGAGTTGTAGGTCTGAACTGAGGAGCGGGTGAAACTGATGAAGTAGCATAAACAGAGTAAACAAAGACAACAGACAATAGAGCAACAAAAGAGAGCTGGAAATAGAAAGTGCAGAAGACAACAAAAAATCAGCCCAACTAGACAGGTTGCTAGATGTAAGATGCTGAGAGAAATCTGTTCAAACAGTTTTGTCTCACAGGAAAATCAGATTAAATACAAGAACAGTAGAGTATAGAAGAAATTGTATAGAATATAATGGCAACAGATATGAAAAAGGGAAAAAAAGTGAGGAGAAGGAAAAGAAAGACCTAAAGCAACTGAGACAGAATAAGCACATCACTTTTGATTGTTTTGCAGTGCAGAACAACTAATACTGGTTCCTTGTAAAACAGGCAAATAGGCAGATGAAAGGGTAAGATTGGACTGACGATTTTCTTCCCTCCCAGGCTCAGATTCATCCCACTGGTAGTTAGATGCCTGACTGTGCTCCCTAAAGCCTGGAATATTATTGCCTTAAAATCACTTTGTAATCAATGACTAGTGAGACAGTACCTCCAGGAGGGAATTCAGACTATCCATCTCTTGCTTTTGGCTGGAAGGACTCCAGGGTGATCAGAAGCCAGGTCTCAGTCCTGTGCTTACCTCTCAAGCAATATTCCTCCCCACAAGCCTTAACCTCTGAGTTCTTCACCTTATTTATGTATAGAGACCTAATCTGCACACTCACAGCCAGTTCTCATCCTCAGAGCTGCAGAGTCTTTTGCCAGGGCACAGCGGAGCTGTGAATGCTGCCACTGTGTCTGGTGAACCTTTTTTGTGAAGAAATATAACTTTTCAGTAGGTGGATCTGCTGATACATGTCAGTCACAACCTGTAGTGGTAAATCCCACACACTATACCATGATCTCAGAAATATTCCTTAGACCTCAGCTTTGAACAACAGCACCTGGGCTAAGCTCCTGTGAGCTTATCAGAAACAGTGTCTGTTCCCAGAAACTAATGCTGTATAATGAGCTCTTGTTTTTTAAAAAACAGCCTTGGGAACTTATTTTTCTTACCTGAGTAACAAGACAAGTGGAACAACAATTTTGAAACTTCAAAGAAAGTTACTGGCCTGAGCTGTGACCAGGATGGACAACTGTTACGACTAAAGCCAATTCTATTTCAAATCTATAAAAACCAGTTCTAAGTGAGACCCTTGGAGCTCTCATGGATGGCAGTGGGCTGCAACCAGCAATCTACACCTGAGTGAGGCCTATCCGAGCCAGTGAACTCTCAAGTCTGCTGTACTTGAAGACCAAACACTGATGACAGAGCCTGGCCTGACACCCCAGCTCCTTGAGGCTCAACCCTTCTCCTCTTGAGACGCTGAGAAGATGCAAAGGCATCCAGTGTAAGTACTTCACTGAACTTGAGGGGAATTTCTTTTACATGTATATACCTTGTACATACTCCTTTAGGTCTGTGTGCATGGGAATGTGAATATGCTATAGCAAATGCAGTATGAATGTTGCTCTCTTTGATTCTTAAGTATATTAGATTGGTAAATTACACCTATAAGTGCATTGCTGTTATGCTTATAGTAAATTCTATGGAATCTTTTGTTGAATTGTTTAAATGAAGCTATTGATTAAGTGATGTTAAGTGCTGTTGAAATCTTTGGCCTAAACAGGTGGTCAAGTTTGGGTCTAAGTTTGGTCATGAGGTCCACTATGAACCATGTGACTCAATGGGAGGATTTCCCTTAGTCCTTTTTATTCTTACTCTTTTCCATCCTTACCCTTTTTTCATCCGAACCTTCACATACAACACCATTGGTTGATTTTCCTTCTAGATTGATTGATTTTACATGTTAGTCCAATTTTTCTCTGTGTGCTCTAACAAACTAGTAAGTAGTCAGATGAACCTTGACAATGAACTTTGTTGTACTTTAAGTTTCATATTAAACCTGCTTTTGCTCATACCTTTGCTGGTGATTCTCTGAGCAACCTAAACCATTAATTTGTAACACAACCTAAGAGACTCTCCAATTAGAACAACTCAAGGCTTCTCTAGAGACAAAGAAGGCCATGTACACCCAAGTCTGCTGTGGCAGGAGACCTGTAATTGGAGCTAGGAGAAAGCAAGTCAGTCCCCTGTGCTTTCTGAACTTGCTCAGGATTTAAACACTTTCAGCTGTGAAAAAATGTAGCTGCCACCAATGCCACTAAGTTTGGATATTGCACATCTTACATGTTTCCCCTTCAATAGCTCCATCCCTTTCAACAAAATGCTTCATTAGAGTCACTGAGCTTAGTGGAGCAGCAGAGTTATTCTTCCACTTGTCCTTTCCCTATCCACAGCCCGAGCCTCAGAGCGTTTTCAGTCACAACATATGAGACCAGTCAGATGCTGACATGGTGTGACAAGCTGTGCTTCTGTGGTGTCTCCTTTGTTTAAAACCCTGTCAAATACATTTTCTTCTAAAACACAGGATGATTTCCAACTTTATGCCCACAGAATGATTCATTTGACTTCTGAGTCGTCTGAAAGCTTATGAAGATACCCTCCTAGCATCCCCTCAAAGGGAGGAGGGTAAAAAAGGGGTGAACATAGTTATTTCTTTTGCTTCCAGAAGTTAAGGGAAAACTCAAGCTTGATAAAGGCTCTCCTTGTGCTTAGCGGAGGGTTTATTAAGATGGAGCAATTGAAGTCAATGTTCAATTTAGTCTTAATAATGCAGACGTCTTCCAGTTCCCTTGAGACCATCCATACTAGAGGGAGATGATGGCAGTGGTTTTCACAGCACCAAGGGTAAATGTATGCAAATCCCTACATCATTCAGATTAAACCAGTGCTAAGTAGAAGCAAAATGGGTTCTTCTGGATCTAATTCTCACAGAAGCAAAGAAAAGATCTATACAGAGGAAGGCTCAGTTCTTCTAATAAGAAAAGGGCCTGGTGAAAAAGCAAAGATGCAAATCTAACCACCTGTTTACCCATTATCCATAGAAAGGATTCATTTACCTTAAAGAAAAAAGAAGCTCAGAGGATGAAAAATATTCAAAGCCATGAAAAAGCTTGTTAAACAGATCTACCTATAGAATATCTATTGTTTTTAATATGTCTGGCAAAGGACAATACACAGACAGAAAGGAATTCCCTTCCCAAAGAACCTACAGCCTAATATTGGTACTTCCATGGCTAAATATTTTTTTAAAAAATCTCTATGGTAACAGAATTTCACACCTTTAAAGAACACAGTGAAAGTGTAGTGACTAAATCTATTTATAGAGATGTGTAGGAAACACAGTTAAGGAGAGAGACAGTATATTAATGGGAATGGCTTGGCTATTGAATTTCTGGAATTCAGCACCAAAGTGAAAGAGCCTTGAGGGAGAAAATTCAATAAGGACTGAAGAGTTCAGAGGAGCATGCAAATAGTAGCTTTTACCTAAAGACAGATTTCATCTGTACCGCGACTCATCCATCTGAGACATTTCCACTCCAAAATTTCCTTCCCTAACCTTACAGTTCAAAGAGCTTCTGGGCAGTATCAGTCAAGTGTGGTGAATTGGTTGACCTTGAGCAATGTGCTGTTCACAAGTAGTTCAAACAGCTCTTGGGCAGGGCTGTATGACATGACTTGCAGGGAGAGGCAGAAAGGAGAACTATGGAGATTGGCTAGTGGATTATCTGAAGGGAGCACAGGGAAGTGAAGCCAGTATCACTGGCCTACCTGGGATCCAGTTCACCACCCACAAAGAAATGAAGAGATGCCCTGTGAACCACCCGCCTCTGAGCTGCTTTTGATGTACCCTTCTACTCCCCTTGGCCCTTTGTGAGCTGTAATGAGTGTCAGGACTTAACAAATTTCTGCAGTGCAGCTTGCAAGATCAATGGAACTGACCCATCTCTTGTGGGCTGCTTCACAGAGCAGCCTCAGAGACTACCCCCTTCTGTTCCCCTGGACATAATGCTATTTTATTTGGCAAAAGGAATAAAAATTAAGAGGACTTTAAGGAAAAGCATGAGCTGCACACAGGCAGACACAACTTCGGAGGGGGAGAAAAAAAGAAAAAACTAAAAAGTTAAGGAAAAACAGGATTCTGGGAGTCTAAGAGAGAAATGAGCATCTATGTGGTGGAAATGGAAAAAGATGCTATTGCCCAGAGCTCATCCCAAACCCTCCTTGGGGTCTGGCTGTCTGGGCTCAGGGTCAGTTTTGCTAAAGCCATTACTCTCTGGCCTTGAAGTTATGAAAGAAGTCTTTAAGAAGCTTTCGCAGGAGCGTTCCATGGCCCATCATGTTGTTGTTTGTGACCAGAAACTTACCGACAGTTAGAAAAGATATTTTGCCCCTTCTTGAATAAAATGAGATAAATTGTTGAGTTAATAATGTAATGACATCTACCAGTCTGGTAAAAAATGGGATGTAAGTACTAGGTACATATAGAGAAGGGTAAATTTATCATTGAAAAGTTTTGATGGAAACTGCGGAATATTTTCACCGCAGTCAGAATGTTTGCCTAAAGAATCACTGTTAATCAAATCCTCTTCACAAGAAATACAAGTCAACAAGATAATTTTTTTCATTTAAATTATCTTTTCCACAGGAAAATGTCTTCCTTTTTCTTTAATGAAAAGCTTTTGTTTTAGGTTGCTTTTAATGCATTGTTTCCAATTGACAAACTCCTCTCTGAAGCAGAAATTCTTATTAGTCCCCAGGCTCATGATGGTGTAGTTTAAAGTAGTGACTGTCATTCTGTTTCTGTTATTTCAGTCCTTAACGTTGGCCCCTTGTCCCTGTGGCATTGCTTTCTTCTGCGTATTGACGATATTTCCCAACATAGTATAATTGAGGAATATCTCCTGTGAAGTAGGAATGCATCACCTGGGAACAATGGCAAATGACACAGACCTGTGTGATAAATCAGTCACAGGGTAACCGTGCCTAATAAATGTGATCCTGTGATACAGCAGTATCCCCAGTAAGGAGGTAGAAATACTTCTGCCATTGTACAAAAAGGTAGTGAGCCTCCATGTATCACCTTCACTGTTTTGCAGTGAACTGCTGAAAGAACTTAAGAGAGAGCAGCACAGCTCCACCACTGAAAGATGTAGTACTGATACTCACTTGCAAAAAACATCAGGATACAGGAAAGAGGGCCAGGAAAAAAAGAAAAAGGAGCAGATAGAGAGGGGAAGAGAGAAAAAAAGAGTGTTTTCACAATCTCTGAAAAAATTTATGCAGGTAGGAAATAGATGCAGTAGAATAAAAATCATTGAAAAGAAAGATAAACAGAAAGAAAACAAGTAAGACCTACGATGGCTTAAGCTTGTATCTACTCTAAAATGTTGCCTCACAAAAGGTGTTCGAGAGTAGCAGGGAAAGGCAAAATGGTACCTTAAGAATAAAACACTTGGGGTGAGCTGGGACTGCCAGGGAAGTTGCTGTCTGCCCCCAAGGTAAGCAATTTATAAGTAGAAAATATCTTCTTACATTTGGAGTAGGACAGAGATATTTTTCATTTGTACCTTCTCTTATTTTTCCCTGTTGATTTGATTCAGTTGACTTCACTGTCCACCAAAAAACTTGAGAAAATAAAACACAGTAGTGGAAAGTTGAAACAGTGTGTTTGGGCATTTTGTGAACCAAACTCTTGACTTCTTTTTCTCCCAAATATTCTCTTGTTTGAAAAGCTCCTTGCATTCTTGTTTTTTTTTTTTCCTAAAAAGGCACAGGTTTAACTCTGCAATGTAACATTTTGTTTGATCTGAGATAAAACTTTCATTCTTATAAAAAAATATTTGCAGGTGGTTTTGGCACCAGTGGTGAGCCCATAATCTGCTGCATCTCAGATGCACATGTGGTGTGGATGGCAACGTGGCACTGAGCACTTGCAGGGCTGCACATCTTTGAGGAAGTGATCACACATTCAGTGAAGAGGTATGGCAGCAGCAAGCAAGTCATCCCCTCAGTGCCAGGAATATGGTCCTTCTACAAGGAAGCACAGGACAGAATTCTTAATAAGCCACTCTCACCAGTTTCCTTATTTATAACCTCTTTCCATCTCAGTGCTGTCTCAAGACACTTGGATTCTTGTCTTCCTGGGTCATTTTCTTCGTGCCAACCCATTTGACAGTGTGATTTTCTATACTTCCCTCACAAGTATCTTATGAGCCTGAAAAACTGTAGAGAAGTGAACTGAAAAACAAGGGAATAGTTCAGATGGAATGGTCAGAGGGGATGAGAGGCTTAAAACCCTTTCCAGTGTTCCTCAGACATATTTAAGGTTGAGGGGCTGTTGGAGGAATTTTTTGCCTATGTGTATTTTTCTCCCTGGTGCTTTCCCTTGTGGTAGCAGATGCTCAGTCTAGTGGGCAGGTAAATTACAAAGCTAACAGGTTAAAAAGGCAGCAGAAAAAGCCAGATCAAATTTGCAAATCTCTGGACCTTCTAACACAAACAGAGAGGCCACAAGCAACAGCCACTGTTGTCTGTGGCAGGAAACCACCTTGTGCCTTGGCTCTGCCCACATCACAGGTGAACAAAGATATTTTTCTGATTCTTCCTATCCCCACCCTCTTCTGTGGACTTTCCTAAGGGCCAGATATAGTCCAGTCCTGACAATAGAGGAAGACATCTCTTTTCTCCTGGTCACACTCCTGTCAATTTAGACACTCTATTTTTTAGGGCAGGAGGAGGAAAACAAATTGATGATGCCTGAGAGCTCCACAGTTCTTTGCAGTACCCTGGTGCATTTTGCTAGGAAGGCACAGTTTCCAGTAGATTAGTGAACACATGGCAAAATGGGAGGCAAAATCACAAATGAAAAAGAACAGGATATGAGGGAGGAAACCACATGGAAATGAACATCCATGTGTGGGGTATGAATGAATACAGAACAGAGAAATCCAACAGCTCTGTAGGAAAGAAGGTGGGAGTTAGAGCAGATCACGAACTGAGCATGAATTCACAGTGTCCTGCTGTTGTGGAGAAAGCAAATATCCTGCTGAGCTCTATAAACAAAAGAATCATTTGCCAAGTCCACAAAATAATCCTTCCACTTCACTCAGAGGTGTCTGTGAGCCAACCTCAAGAGCTGCAGCTATGTGTACCACCCCAGGTGCCAAACTCCAACAGTGCTTTTAGAAAATCTCCAGGACCACAGACTTTGTTTAGATTTGATAACCTTCACTGAATGGTAGGTTAGAAGCAGTAATTATGTTCCTAATGCAAACGGTCTCCCCACTAACAATAAATATATTTTTGTGCTATAATTCTTTACATAAGCATTATGTATTTATTAGCCAAAATAAGAGCTTAATTCAAAGCATCTAACAAATTATGTTCCCTGTTCAAATGTATCATAGTCTCATAACATAGTATTTTCTCTTTGTTAAAGCACATACATGCTTTAAAAACTTTATGTTTCAAGCAATACATTCATTCTCCTCTTCCTACTCCACGTCTTTCCTGAAAGGATGATGAATATTTTTCTCTTCTTCATCAGTTGTTAGACTAGAACAGGTTCAAAGCTGGCACATATCTCAGACACTGCATTCAAGTATACTTCCCTACTTACCAGAAGGCTGAAACTAAATCACATTTCCTTAGCCCCAAGATTACTGGGGCTGTTGTTGAACAAGTCATCCAGTCCACACTCAGTAATATCAGCTGTTCACCCCTAAACTGACACACTGAGCACAAGTTCACAGTGCAGAGCTCTTCACCAAAACCCTCCCTGAAGGTTTGCACACAGCTCATACTGCCCCTCTCTTGTATAGTGAGAGCTGCTTTGACCTAGTTCCACCCTTTTGGACACCAGAAGTCTGATAATGATACTCATGGAACCAGACACTGGTTTTTAAGTTAGCAAGGTTCAGCTTGTGAAGAAACTGGAAACAAGCTCCCACAATTCCGCAGTCTCAAGGAAAAAAATAAATCTGTTGTTTATCTTTGTTCCCTATACATAAATATTAGGCCTCACAGGTTTACCCTATTTGCAAGTTTACCAAAAGTGTTGCTGCCTGGCTGGGCATGCAGACCAGCCTAAAGGATCAATAACGCTCTACCTCTTCCATTGAGTGTCACTCCAGTCTGCATTTCAGTTTTCTACTGCATTTTTTGAGGGACATTGTTGTTAACCCAAGCCAGTTCAGAGGACATCCATCTTCAACACCCATTATAACTGATTTGTATTCATCATCTGAGGCATAGATAAGGCGAAATTTAAATTTCTTCAAAGATATATTAAAACAATTGGATCTATTTATTGTAAAGAAGAGAGAAATGTACAAAAACATAACTGTCTCTAGAAATGTAAGTATAAAACTGCTGCAAAGGAAAGAATTAAGTTTTGTCCATGTCCATGGTGGATAAGGTGGGAAATAATGGGAAAAAACTGAAAGCAAGATAGCATCAGAGAAATTTTAGCAGTACGCACAGCAAAGCATTACAATAGGCTTCCTACTTCACTGCAAGTTGTCATAGAACAATTCTGCTCTCCAAGAGATTTGGAGAGAACTCGCCTGTAACTTTATTGAAGAGCTAAGAAAACATAGTTAAAATTCTTCCTTAACAATAGACTGAAGTTGGAAGACATGGTTTGTCTGATTTGGAAGGCTCCCTCTCCTTTGAGAAAGTTAAGTTTCTTATTGATATACTTTAGTTGAAATTCACCTCCTAACCCATTATCAGACAACATTGAGGATCTTGGAATTCACTGTGCCTTTGAAAATGTCTTGCTTGGACAAGTGGTCCTAAGGCCCTCAGCAGAGCTGAAACACTTAACTTGCTTCAGTCAGTGAAAGTGGCCTGCAGGCCTGCAGTCTCATTCAGTGTCAAGAGATACTCATTTCCCAAGGTTGAGATTTTTAAAGGCATTTAGGTTTTCCAATAAAGTTTTACACAATCCAAATGATTGAGGCAACTAAAACTTAATTATAAAACTAATTTGGACCTAAAGTCTTTTAAAAAAAGACTTTGAAAGGCCACAAGACCTTTTTAGACCCAGACCCCCCAGGACGAGAAGTATTTAATCTCCAATGTTTCCACTCGAATGAGATGCTAAATGGTGATAATATTCTGTACTTAGGTGTCTTTCGAAATAGGACTTTATTTTCTAAATCACATACGTGCTTTCCAGAAATTGCCCATTGACCTTTATTTCAATGCCTTCAAAAAAATGCTTGCAGTGCTTTATTTTTATCAGTCATCTCTGTTAAAAACCCTGGAGCTCACATAGTCTCTGTGTAGTAACTCAGAACACAACACAAGATGTTTAGCGTTAGCTAGAGGTTTGGAGTTTTTTCTCAAGCTTTGTTTGTTCTTCAGGTTTTATGGAATTTATCAGAATTTATGTTCTTGTATGTGTAAATAAGCACCCTGCTGCCATGGCAGTAGATGGTCTATAAATCAGGGGAATAAATAAACAAACAAATTGGGCCTGATTCACCAGGATGAAGGCAGCATATGAAGCTCCTGAGTGTTTCCTCTTGTTTTAGCATATCTTTTGGGAGCATCACTTGAAATTGCTTACTTTGCCTTACAGAGTGAGTATAGCTATATATTTTTTTTCTAATTTCTTTTTTTTGTTGTTGTTGTTGGGGTTTTGTACCAAGTTTATTGTTTTGTTTTGTTCATGTTTTGGTTTTGGTTGGTTGGGTTTTTGGTTTTTGATATTTTGGTAGTAATCTAGCTTTGGAACATCCTGTTGGGATCACTTGGAAGCGCTAATATTCCAAGTATCTTCTAAGCATCAGTGAGGACATTCCATTGTCAGCTGCTTCTCCAGCAGTATCAATTGCCAGAAGCACAAGTGTAGAAGAAGAGCAAAGGATCTCATCAGTCTGTTGTTGTAGAGCAATGTCCAGCGCAGGGTGCCTAGTGGCATTTCCATCCATGATCATATAAATTACCATAGTCTCAATTTCAAAAAGGTCAGGATTTACCCATTGTGTAACTGTTTTGCTGCTCATTCCTCATGTTCTCTCAAATTGAGGCTTGCTGCTGTCTCCCAGCAGATGTTTTTTTTCAATCTTCTCCCTTGAACCTTATCATCCTTTCAAGTGGGGAAAGCATCAGTGGATTGCATTAATGCAGCTGTGAAGTAAAAGACTCTTGTAGTTCTGTTTTTCTTTGGTGTTTTTTTTTCTTTGTTTTGTTTTGGTTTTTAACAAAACTGACTATTAACTCTTGTGGAGGGCAGATCTCATAACTTGAGTGTGGGAAGTGGTTTACGGTTTTCATCTACTCATTACTGTGAGATGCTGACCTGCAAATTTTGCAGGCATTCCGACAACCCCTGAAGTACTACTCCAGCAGGATATAAATACAGCCATTCTCTCTGCTGTCTGCAGTATCAGAGTAGATTCTCAGCTTATCAGCAAGGAAAGCAGTGTACATGTTGGGGCTCTGGAGCCCCGAGAGCTGATATCTTCAGAATCATACATACTTGCATGAAAATTACCTAGAGCACGATTACACTTCCTAGTTACACATCATCTGTATAATCCATAGGTTTAACTGGGATTTTGCTGAGTCTATGCTGACTCTCTGTTGAAGAGAAACCTTCAGCTATTGCTACCAGTAGTGATTTTGACCTCTAGATATTGAGATTTATCTTATCCATACTGGTTCAGATAATGTGTCAGATTCATAATGTGCTGATGTTGCATCCTCATGGCGACTCTTGAAATAATTACAATATGCCTGGGCTAATCAGAGGAACATTTCCCTCAGCAGTAGCAGAGTTAAAGCAAAATGAGCAGCATGGTAACAGTCTCTGCTATTTCAGTGACACTAGGCTTTTTCTGCTTATGTTACAATTTCAGATAAACACCTTTGCACTTTTTACGCTGCATGGCGCCTTCACCTTTCAATAGGTTCCCACAATTACCTTTTTGTTATTTTCCTCCAAAGTCACATTAAGGCCATCAGAGCAGTTGACACCCCCAAAATCCTTGATTCTAGCCCAGCGGCTGCTGCGTGTGGTCTGGCCATGGTTACTGAACTCCTCATCACTGTCTCACAACCCTGCATGCTCAGGAAAAGAACCAGGGCTTTCTTTTGTGTTTGTACAACACTTAGCACAGCAGAGTCCTGGTTCAGAATTAGGTAAGATGGCTAGATCCTCCCACATTTCAGAAAAACAAATAATAATGACATTGGAAAGAAGGAAAATGTACAGCAGAAATAGCTGCATTGCCAATCAATGGAAGTCAGAGGGATGGTATTAAATTTAACCTCCTACAACACTCCGGAGTTAATTTGGGGTCCGTGGGATTTTTAAGAAGAAACACGGCCTACTTTTCTGAATAGTTAGACAAAAGGATTTTTACTAAAATGTACTAAACATGAAATAAGAAGAAAGTAAATTTAAAGATTAAAATTTCCTCAAATTAAAAGCTTCAATAAGCATTTTGGGGGAAGGAAGAGAATCTCTTCTCCTGAATTTGCATAAAACCTTTTAATGGAGGGTTTTATTTAAAGGCCCCAGGCAACTCCAAACATTTTCTTTGGGAGAATGGAAGAAGTTGAATGCTGAATTTTGGTTCTGTGACCATTTTTACTGAAACTGTTTCTGGGGGTTTGTGACAGAGGCAGCATGCACATTTATGTGGTTGAGCACAAGGACTGATGATTGCTCCTATATATGGGCTGTTTCCATGCTTTTAAGGCTTATACTGTGGGGTTTTTTTTCCTCATCTGAGCTTTGTGTAAAAACTCACTGAAGTAGAAACTGAAACTCCAATTGCTCCTGGATTCCACAACACCGAGTTATTTTTTTCTAGCAAATATTTAAATATGTGTCCTTATAAAGGAAGCAAATCAGGAAGAGGTTGTGGAGGAGTATAATTCTTGAGTATCCTATAACCCGAGGATAAGGTCTGGGCTGAACATCCTGATCTGATGAGTTGGTGGAGAAGGTTCCTGAGATTAATTTCCTTTAGAAATGCTCTCCTATGAAAGATAAGAAGAGAAAAAGAAGGATCTGAGCATGCAGGAAGAGAAGTTGTTACTCAAATGAAGCTTTTGCTATAGCAAAGACATCAGTAACAACTTTCTGCTGAAGATTTGTTAGTGGTGAATAAGATAGGATGGAAGAGCCAGTACAGCTGCCTTCGCATGGTGAAAAACACAGTCAGGCTCTTGATAGAGGGGATGGGGACTGGAGATAGGGGAATGGAGACTGGGAGGCCAGGTTGTGGTTACCTAGTGCTCACATAAACCCTTCTGCTTGCAGGAGAATTGCTGACCAGGGTGCAGCTGTAAGCAGCATCACTCCAGCAGAGCAGCATCATTAAAAATTCAAGTGCTGAAACATAGCTACTGTGGTTGTAAGTACATACTCTGGGCTTTATGAGACTCAACAGCTTCAAGGAGGTGTTTCTAAGTTAAATCCAGTTCAGGAGTTGCTGGTTTGTTCACCAAAGAGTGTGGGGAAATAGTTTATAATGCTTTGCCCTAAGATCCCAGCTTTTAGGTAGATCACTACAGTAGGCTGGATGGAGGTGGGTGAGGCAGAGCCATGTTTTTTGCCTGCAGAGCACTAAATTACTGCAGCAGCATCATCTGACAGAAATTGTAAAGAGATGCTCTTCCGCTACAGCAAAGAGGGAGTGGATAATTGCACCATAGGGACACCCCTGGGATCCAGCCATTTATAGTTAATCAGAATTATTTGTCTGTTTGGCAAACTTTTATTTCTTTAATAACAAGTGGAAAAACTGACTAAGGATGCAGCGAGGAGTTACAGCAAACACACCAGCCTGGGAGGCCTGCGGAGGCAAGGTAAGGAGCATGCACAGGAATCATTTACCAAGCTTGTTTTCAGGTGGAAATGCTGAGCACAGGAAGTCTGCTCCTGTTCTTAATGTTGAGACTGGTCAATGCATCTCCCCCTATATCCCTGAGATGGATTGTATTTTAATAGGCTTGGCTTCCACAGAGAGCACCTTAATGCTCCACCTGACGGATGATGCTTTGCTGGAAGGCTGGCAGCTCCTGCCAGGGCAGCATCTTGCTGAGGAAGAAGTGTGGTGTCAGCAGCAGGGAAGAGTCCAGTTCAAGGTGTCCATCTCTCTTATACATCTACACACACACACACAGAGCCTGTCTTCTGAAGGGGTTAGCAGAAGGGAGGAGGAAAGCAGGAAGACCCATTTAACAGGCACAGGTGGCTGACGCTGTGACTTTAGTCCTTCACAGCTTATTTGCTACAGTTGGAGTTTCAGCTTTAATGACTATCGTGGTGGAAACTGACCTTGTCTGTCCTCACAGGCATTTGCAGGGGTGGCTGAAACCAGGACAAAGCTAAAAGCAGAAGGGGCCAAAGGCAGGGTCTCCATCTGCCCGGCCAGATATCACATCTGGTTCCCCATCTGGGCCTGTTCTCACCTGTAGCACTTTCTCTAACCCAGTGGTAGTTTCCTCAGCAGAAATCTGCTGTATTATGCCAGGAATAATATTTTCTCATTAACAGCCAAGATGGACCAAAGGGAATAAGCCTCTGCTGAGAAGTAAAGATTGTTGACCTAGCATGTGGTATTCATGACCTGCATCGTAAATCACAGGTGTGTGAAAGACCATTGATCTTTCCTCCTGACTGGGCACACATGCCCTGTTTATTTCCCCTCTCCAGAAATGAACTTCCTTGCTACAGGAAGAAGGAAATAACATGGAAATAGCAAGCAGAAATCCAGGAGTTGCCAGGATAACTACCTGTTCTGATGATATAAAGATTTATGAAATACTTCTAGCCATCTGAGAAGCCCAAACCAAGGATCTTACAATGAGTGTTACTATAGACTTCCTCCTATTATCACAGCCACCTGCAGCTTGACTCTTGACTCTTTATTTATTACCCTTGTTTCCTGAGGAAACAAACCCTATGAAATAGTTCTTCTGCTTTCCCACCTTCTAAAATCATTGCCTATTTTCAGCCAAATTTTGAGGAGGTTTCAGAGATTTGAAACACCTATGCCGTGTAAGAACTGGGTCTGCATAAAGGAAATAGATGCAAATCAGTGTCATTATAGAAGGAAAGGTTTCAGAGTGAGCTCTGTGGTTACCTGCTTTGCTCAGCCTGCACATGCAGGTCTGTTGCACAACAATCTTCCCTCCCGAATTAGGGGCATGGGAGGATGATGCAAGTCCTGTGATGCAGCCAAGGGAGTGGGTAGGCTGTGAAAAATCCTGTAAGCAATGACACTGTATAGGACTTGGGAGGACAGGAGGTTGGGGAAATGGGTAGGAGCAGGGGTATTAAGGCAGGCTTTACTAATCCTGCTACTTTTAGAGTATGGTATTTGTAGTGGTAGCAGCAGCACTAGCTACACCCCAGCCATAGGAGCACTGACTAAAAGACAGTCCCTCCTCCAAAGAACTGCTCACTAAAAGCTTGCTGGCCATTTTTGTGGAGCCATTTAGGCCTTCTTTCAGTGCATTTAAGCCTTCTTTCACTTAAGCTTATCATCCCTCAAAAACATTTAAAGGAAACCTTCAGCTTCAGCTGGGCTGTTCACCAAATCAAGCCCAAGGCTGTGCCAAAGACCTGCGGAGTGAAGTGAGGAGTGAGGTGGCCTTGTGGTAACTACCTCACTCAGGTATAAGTGGCCACTGATCCTGAGTGGGTGCCCTGAGTAGCAAAGCAAGCCTGTGCAGTTAAACAGCCTGTTGAAAGTTCCAGTGACAATTTAGGAAACTACAGGGCAATATTTCAGATAATGAGGCAGTTTTGTCTACTCGTCAAAAGTAAAACCTGTAAATTTAAAGGACGCTATTCTATTTTGCCTGCAAGAATAAAAGAATTAGAAGAGATTCGATTGAGGTATTCATAATTATATGAGAAACAGTGAAAACTAATCAGTCTGTGCTTTTTATATTGTCACATAGTGCAAGAACAAGGGGACTCTTAAAATGTAAATTAATAAGCAGTACATTTAGTGCTCAAAAGTATTTTGTGAATCATGAAACAATTATAGTATATATAAATAATCCACCAATTTCCATAAAAATATCTGATAAAATTCACCCATAACAATAGTTCATTTCCCAATTCACTTTTCATTATTTCAAATTCTTTAGAAACCCAAGGGAAGCTGTTGGCCAGGGATTCTAAAAGGCTGTATATTTAGAACAAATCTGAAGAATGGACTGACTTGTGCAGCATGTACTCCTCTTCACAAATTCACAGTCTCAGGAAGGTAAGGACACTAATGCAAAGGCTCTAAAAGGAAGGGAGAAAAAGAGCCCACACTGGATAATTTCATGACCATTAGTAACATTTGTATCTATACAAGCTAAGATAATTACAATGGTAATAATATCTCATGCTTCAGAGCCTAAAGTGATTGCCTATAGAGGCCAGGGAAGCCTTGGAGAGTTTCCATTGAAAGGAAGATTAGAAATACTTAAGATTATTTAATTTGGTTTTATTGGACATAGCAGAAAGAGGACACTTATTTTCTCTTTTAAATGCTTTTCCTTTCTCTTTTCTGAATCAGTTTCTTCCCTGTTGGCTTGACCTGTAACTTGGTAGCCTCTCTGGCATCTGCACTTTTCCTTTCCCATCTATTTTGTGCCTGGGTCTTGCTGTTTTCCCCCAGATCTGTCTCCCAGTGTCTCAGCCAATTCCTCTCTTGGGTTCATCACATTCACTAGATAACACCCTTTGAGTGTGAAGAGGCTTTTCTTGCATCCAGTGACCTTGAGCAGACTTCATTAGCAATCCCTGCTCTGACCTTGCTCCTCCCCAGGCAACATCAGCCTGTCTCTTTTCTTTGCGTGTGAACAGCTCCTTCCAGCACAGGAGCCTTTTCAAAGCAAGTTCTCCAGCTGCTGTTATTTCTGTACCCCAATCATTCCTCTAAGACCCACAGGTATCACAACTCTAGCATGAAACAGAACAGTCTCATTTTACAGAATGTCCACTGTTCCGAAAACTGAAGGAAGTGAGTAAAGAATTGGAAATGCCTCATATTTCCTTTTAGCCATTTCAAAAGTTACTGTGGGATCTGTTCACCTGATCTTCTCCTTTCCCATCCTCCTGGTTTTTTGTACCTTTATTACATGATGAACCCATAGGGGGCCAGATTCAGAAAACCTCTCACAGAGAATTTTAGATGCTTCCACAAAATAAGATCTCCACTGATTTTAGTGAACCTCCGTGTGTAATAACACATATGAGAGAATGTAGGAAATCAGCCTCAGGCCAAGAAGACATGGTCATTCTCCACACTTAAAAAAAATGAGATAGGAAAGAAACAGTGTCCTTTTATTTCTCTGTGCCACCTGCTCACAACAACACAGTGAATAATAATTGACAACAAAGGCCTACTATTTCCCTCTCCATGCACTGCTCCTGAGCTGGAGTTTACACCGAAGCTGTGACTCTGAGGTGGTTCACTTTAGGACACTTCAGAAGAAGGAAAGTAATAACTTGAGAACTAAAGACAGCTACGATAAAGGTATGGAGAATTATAAACAATAAAAGGAAGGCCAACAAAGCACTACTAGTCAGCCTTTTTGGTAATAAAAAATAAATCCGTGGCTATTGAATGAAATTACAAAGCAACACATTGTGAGTGGATGAAAGGTGATGTTTACAAAAGGTATAATTAAACCATGATATTCGCTGGTCCAGATATTGAGAAGGATCGCTCCCCATGTTCAAGTGGTTCAGCATTTATATAAATAAAAAGAACATCTGCAAGGACACCAGCTAAATACAATTACAAGGGCTATCAATTCTCATGCTTCAGGGCATGGTTACCTGCTGAGGTCAGGAAGAAATTTATTCATGGTATAGCACTAAGAAGTAAAATGCATTATTGGGCATTGATGGGTATTGGACACCATATTAGAAGGACCTTTAATCTGCTCCACTATGCAATTCTTTTGTTCCCCCATATCAAAAATCAGTGAAGCATTTAGGTGTGTGCTTACATTCCATTTTGAAATCAATAGGACTTAAATGTGCATAAATGTAAGTGCTCGATTAAGTGCTTTCCTGAATAGATATATTAAGCAACTACTTAAATTTTCAGAGGTATTGAAGCAGTTTTTGGTTCTGGTCTGGTGTTTTGGTGCCCAAATCACAGAAGCAAAACCAGTAGAACTTACTGTATCTCATATATTATCAACTCACTTTGCAGAAACTCCAAACAACAATGTGCTGTCAGTTCTAGAAAACTTCAGCTTTTCATCTCAAAAACTCAAAAATTTGTGACTATATCTCTAAAATTCATTTTCACAGATAGTCCAATACATACACAAACATAATCACACACGTCTAAAATAGATAGAGTCTTCATCTTTGGGTTTTCTTTCATGGGAATAAAATGAGCTTTGTCATCTGCTTCTCTCTCCTCCCTCATGTTTGCGTCTTGCAATTCTAGGCAAGTGTCAGCCAGACATGGAAGATCTTTGAAGATTTAAGTTGCCCTTTAAACTTTGAATCCCATCCCTTTTTACCCTTCTTTCTTCTTAGAGGAGATATCATTCAACCCTCACAATCTTTCAAAGTCAGTAGGAGGGCCCTGAATACAGAGGAAACACAGTGCTGATCTGAACTCCTACAGAGTCGGGACATAGTAGATACTCCCAGTGTGGGAAGGGCTTTGATCTGGAGAAGGTCATAGAGAAGTATAAACAGAAGCTTGAGTGTTATTCACAGCCCTTCTCAAATGTTGCTGACAGGTGGTTTAAGGGTTTGATAGATAAAGGAGACCAGGGTAACTGAAATTGCTGAAAAATAGATGTTACCGAAAAAGCAGGTTCTTTCAGCCTATAGATTTACTCAGTGAAAAATATGGCCATAATGGTGGCAGAGATTTCTCTCCTATGGGTCTGTCTTCTCTGTTTTCCTCACTGGCCCAATTGCTCCTTTTGGAGAGGCTGCAGCAGCTCACCAGGGGTGGCTGGGAGAGCTTCAGCGATGCACAGCAGGCAGTAATTCTTCCTTCCATAGGCTGAACGTTCAGCCTAAGCAGCACTCAGAGGGACCTACACGCTGAGATCAAGGGAACATTTCCAATGACTTATGGAGGAGCTGAAACTAGGCCTTTATGGAATACTAAATAATTAAATCAGACCTCATGTAGACCTCTAACACTTAAGAATCAGCACTTAATAGCACACAGAAAGGCATAATTTTCAGATCTGTGCTAATAAGGAAAACCATAAATTGAGGGATTTTTCTTAAACAGCTCTTTTCTTCCCCTGATTGTTAAACATAAAAGTAAAGATGTTGCCTGCAGTAGTCAGGCGTACATCTTGAATTGCTATTTGCTTCCAGCTCCATTTAAGATAAAATTTAAACTGCTTTATTTAAATGTGCAATCTTAGATACCTATAAAAGACTGACTTGCAGGAAGTATTAAGCAGATGCTTTCTGCAAATCTGTTCTACTTTAGTCATTTCTAGTTCAGCATTCAAAATGTTCCTGACCTGGTGCCTGACCAACCCGATAAACATCTATGATGAAAGAACTGGACTGGTAAATGAGGGAAGAGCAATGGGCGCTGTCTACCTGGACTTTAAGGTTTTCAGGGAAGGTTTAATTCCATAAGATCCTCCTAGACAAGTTTTTGGAGTATGGGCTGGGTGAGCAGACAGTAAGCTGTATTGAAAATTGTGTGAACACCTGGACCTAGAGGGTGGTGATCCTCTGACACAAAGTCTATGTGGAGGCCAGTAACTAGCAGTGTACTCCAGGGGTCAATACTGGGTCTGATTCTGATTAACATTTTCATTAATGATGTGAATTATGAGGCAGAGTGTACCCTCTTCATGTTTGTCATGGACACAAAACTGGGACTAGGGTCTGATACTCCAGAGGGTTGTGCTGCCATCCAGAGGGACCTTGACAGACTGGAGAAATGAGCTGACAGAAATCTCATAAAATTCTACAAGGGAACCCAGGCACCCGTGTATGCTGAAGATGGTCTTGCTGGAAAGCAGCATGACAAAAATGTAGCTGGGGTGCTGTTGGACATTGAGCTGAGCATATGCCAGCAGTGTGCTCTTGCAGAAAAGAAGGCCAGTGATATCCTGGGCTGCATTAGGAGCAATGTTGCTAGCAGGTCAAGGGAGATGATCTTTTCTCTCTACTCAGCACTGGGGAGACCATGTCTGGAGTGCTGTGTCCAGTTCTGGGGTCCCCAATAGAAGAGAGACATGGACACACTGGAGAGAGTCCAGTGAGGTCCACTAAGATGATGAAGGGGCTGGAGCACCACACATATGAGGAAAGGCTGGGAGAGCTGGGACTGTTCAGCACAGAAGAGAAGGCTTGGAGAGGGATCTTACTATTGTGTATAGACATCTAAAAGGAGGGTGCAAAGAAGATGGACCTAAGTACTCTTCAGGGGTTTTCAGTGGCAGGACAAGGGACAATGGGAACAAACTGAAACACAGGAGTTTCGCTCTAAATATCAAAAACCACTTTTTGCTATGAAGATGACCAAGCATTGGCACAGGTTGCCCAGGAAGACTGTGGAGTCTCCACCATTGGAGATATTTGAAAGTCATCTGGAGATGGTCCTGAGGAACTTAAAGTAGGTGGCCCTGCTTAAACCAGAGCATTGGACAAGATATTCTCCAGAGGCCACTTCCAATCTCACTCATTCTGAATTCTTTGTTAACCAAAAGTCACAGGCACAATTGTATGGCTTAGCCTAGGCTCTTCTGTTAAGGCCAACGAGAGGGTTAGGAACCTTTTAAAGAAGTTTCTATGTATTAGAAAATTTCCTTTATCCTATGGAAAGCTCTAATAATAGTGTGTTGAGAACTCCCTTGCACACTTAATGTTGTCCAAAGTCCTAGTCATGTGTTCTGGCTCAGAATTTCCACACCTTCTAAATCATTAGCATTTCCTGTATTATAGTATATACACTTATGATTTCCTTTTAATATGGGATTTATAAAGGCATTATCAAAATGTGTACTCAGCACTTCTAAAGAGTTCATGTTTCTGTATCTCCATTCTGGTCCCATCAGACAGAGCTCTACACCCCTTTCCTCCTCAGCTCTCATTTTCTGGGAGGGCTGCAGAAGTTCAGCACACTCTGGGTTAACACTCAACAGAAGTGAAAATCTTTATCTCACAGTGTGTGGACAAATTGGTATTGAAACAGCTACAGAGGGTCATCAATTCTTCAAACAGACATGGCGTGAGCATCCCATAAACTGAAACAGCCGGTGCTGCACAGATTCATCTGGAGAGGTTATTATTCGGGAACTAGGGGTGCTTTCAAATGCAGAGGTGTAATTTATCATGACCAGGTTTTGTTAGCAAAGAATTTAGACAGTTTCTGTTACTGCAACCTAATAGGTCATTTTATCAGCATATTTGTTTCCTTGACTGCCGACACCTCGGCAACCTTCATACCCTCTTAATATCGCATGGCAGGAGAACAACTGACAAATAAAGAGAAATCATTGGTTGTGAACTCACTGAAATTGCATATTCCATCTGGGAAGCTTGGATAATGCAGTTCAGTTATAAAGCAGAGTCCATTGAAGGCACACAGGTCTCTTGCTCTCTCTCTGTGTCTCATCTTCTACTGTATAAAGAAGGAAGACTCTGTAACTACAGGAATATGTCATGAAATCCTACCCAGATGCTTAGCCATAGGGGAAACTGGCAGGCAAGAGTCCTAAGAGGAAGCCCAGGGTAAATGACAGCAGAGCTGGGCCTTCCTGCTTTATTCCCTCCCCAGATATTGGAAAACTTAGGGAGACATCTGCCTTACCCTAGCTAGATGTCTGGACCTCTGCATAACCTAGGGTCACAAACAGGTGCTTGCTGCCCTTAGAAAAAACAGCTCCAGTTCTGTCCTGCAAGATCAATTTCTCCTCATTTAGCTCATCTCTGCTATTGCTGAATAATTAACCACTTATTTGACAAGTACTTTGCATCTTCTCATGTCTCCGAATCCCCAACTGCACACACAAACAGAAGGGCAATTAAAAGTTCATTTACCTGTGACCCTCTGGGATTGCCACATGCTGTGAGAGTCAATATATTTTTCTTCTATTAGGGTAGCAGAGAAGCAATTTCTGAGGTTTAAGAGCATCATGGAAAAGTAACGTGCAGACAGAAGAGGCAGATTTCCAATCTGGAGATTAAATGGAGAAAAGCCCCAGCTTTTCTTCAATTGCTGTAATGAACAAAAATAGCCTTAGGAAGGGAAACCACAGCCCGCAGCTGGAAGGGTTTTGTAAATCAGAGATAACTTCTCAAAGTGTTTCTAAAAGCTATGACAAAGCTGCACAAGTACAGAAGGGATTTTCCACTTCCTCTGACAACCACAACAGAGTTAGCTGGCGGCCACAATCAGCAGCACAGGGTCTGGTTGTAGCCTGTCACTAGTGTTGTCCTACAGGGTTTGGTATTGGACCCAGTATTGTTTAACTTGTTCATCAATGACTTGGATGAAGTGCACTGATGACACCAAGCTGGGAGGAGTGGCCAATATCCCAGAGGGCTCTGCAGCCCTTCAGAAGGACCTTGACAGGTTGGAGAGATGGGCAGAGAGGAACTGTCTGAAATTCGACAAAGATAAATGCAGGGCCCTGCACCTGGGGAGGAGTAACCCCCTGCATTAGTACAGGATGGGGGCTGACCTCCTGGGAAGCAGCTCTGTGGATAAGAGCCTGGGGGTCCTGCTGGACAACAAGCTGCCCCTGAGCCAGCAGTGCCCTGGGGGTCCAAGGAGGTCAATGGTGCATTAAGAAGGCCATTGCCAGCAGGGAGAGGGAGATGATCCTGCCCCTCCATTCAACTCTAGTGAGGCACATCTGGAGTGCTGTGTCTAGTTCTGGGCTCCTCAGTACAAGAGAAACGTGCTGCAGGGAGTTTGGACCAGATGACCCACAGTGATCCCTGCCAACCTGAGCCATTCTGTGATTCCGTGACTATAGTGAAGTTACTGCTGGTTTTACACCAGCAAAAGTGGAGTTGGAGGCAGTGTGAAAGAAATCAGCAAAGAGAAGTGACAGCTCAATCCATCATCCAGTGGCCTTCTACCCACCAGTGGTGGTTGTGTGCACAGGAATGCTCTGCTATAATTAACAAACCATTTACTATAAGCATACAGTAGTAGTTATGCTGTATTATTTAAGAATTCATAAATAAGAAATTATTTCTTGTGGTACTTTGTAAAAAGCTTATTGCTTTTCCTTCCAGGTTGAAAGTTCCTGGTGAGTTCTGGAAAGCTGACTGGTCAGAAATCCTTTTTGCTCATCAGTCAGCTCTCTCTGATACCCTTAGTGTCATTACAGTTTTAAGGAAGGCACCTGTGTTGAGCTACACTTCTGGAGCTACAGGATAGTCAGAGAGAAGAGCAGCAAACAAGTGGTTTGTGCAGGTTATATCCACCTGCCAATGTAAAAACTAACCCTGAGCCAGCCTTATTTGTCTTTTCAAATCACATCATGTCAGAGAGCAGGAGTCATGTCAGAGAGCAGGAGTCATGTCAGAGCACAGGACCCCTGCAAGGAACAAACAGGAGAATTAATGTTATCTCTGAGGCAGGGATGGAAACAGGTGATGTGGCATTTGTGACAGATTCCCTCATCCCTGGGAATTCACAGCACAGTTTTATATCAGTTCAAAGTGAAAACTAAGAACAGTAGGAGAGGCAGACCTAGAAAGAAGCCTTGGCTTTGGGTGTCCATATCTGAAGCCAGGATATTGTGGTTGCAGAATATTTACCATGTACATAATTAAACCCCAAAGTGCCAGCTGAACTGGAAATCATGCTGTGTGGTGCCTCTCCTACCATCTGAATGACTGTTAGACTGTTGGCTCTGTTTTGACACAAAAAATGCAGTCCATCATAGGCCCATTCATCTGTCATCTGTTGCCTGCTTGTCTCTTTTCCCATTTAGTTGTGTACAAGATGAAATGTTTTCCTCCTGCTGCTTGTCTGGTTTTTTTACACTTCATTTTCTTTGCAGTTTTTTACATGCCCACAAAGAAATAGCCTCAGAGAGTCACACTGCCAGCTGCAATCATGGATTGACATGATATTGGCTTAAATAATAAACAGCCATCCTCATATTTTTCCTTTCTCTTTCTCATTACAAAGCTGAAATGAACAAATTATTAATTAGATGCCAGCCTCTACCCGCCCCCCCCCCCCCCC